>LUCH01005652.1:12764-39765 GCA_013368495.1 Paragonimus heterotremus | reverse complement strand
TCCAACTCAAAAGAGCTGACAACCAGACAAGCATTTCGTCAGATCACATTAAATCTTGATCTGCAATAAGTGTCGTGAGACCTGATTTGTTAAAAATAACAACAGTTAAGCAATTAAAAACGTCGGATGCCTCTGCGTGAACTACTACGCCTCTCATATTTCATACAATTATAAAAATTCCACAAGGTTATCAGGACAACCCGAAACCTTACCTTATCGTACTTCAAGGCAGTTTTCGACCTACGGCTTGTCCCACGCACGCAAGTAACGCCAACTTCATTCACAAACTTCTGAAGACACTTCTGGAACTGTGAGAATGTGCGAACTTCACGATTCTCAAACGTCGTCTTGAAAGTCGCAATATAATCTTTTTCCTACAATTTAAAATATAAACAAAACAGCAAAATAATGAATGGAAGGAAATAATAATATTATAAATTGAACATTACTCCAGCATCCTTTTATTGACATCGTCACACGTAGTCCACCACAGGAGCAGCAGCCATAACGAATTTCGAAAATGTGCGATAACGCCGTTTTTTTAAATTAATGGTCAATTTAAACAAACATATCAACCTATGACGCGGAATTCGTCGATTTCAATTTCTGAAACAGATACCACGCTACCAAAGCCGGGGTTTGCTTAAAAATATTTTTCCAAACGGCGGAATTTGGGGAAATCACGTTCTGCAACTAGCATGCGTGCTTGACGAAGACTTGCGCCTGATCCGGAGAGTGACCATGGCCACGCAGCCTGCAGGCTGCGTTCCCTGTTCATACAGATGCGTTCTGTAGTGTTCTAATGGTAGGAACAGAAGAAAGAATTGACAAATCTAGGTTGCCCTAAACAGCATGGGGAGATCTTTATTCGATTTGTAAGAAGTAGGAAAAAGGTTGCTTCAACATTTGCCTAACTACATTTTGAACTCATCTACGCTGGAGACCTCTACGATCTTTGCAGGCGATTTGTTCCACGAGTTGAACGCCCGGATAATGGAAAATTTAAGTCGAACAGCCAGTCTTGACCTTGCTTTCTTGATCGTGAACCCATGTCCCCTTAAATCTCTGTCCTGACGTATCACGAACAAACATGCCAGAGGACTTGTGCCGGTGAAAAGGGTAGTCTTGTACACTTCTGTAAGGTCACCTCTTACCTGCCGGTGTTCAGACGAGAATAAGTTCAACGAGCCTAGTCAGTCTTGCCAGCTTAGACACTTCATACCCTATACCATACGTGTTGTTTGCTTTTGTACCTTTTCGAGGATAACTGTGTCCTTTTTGAGGTACGGTGACAAAGGTAGGACACAATATCTGGAGTGGGGCCGAACTATGGTCGAGTATAGTGGAATGAACACTACTGAAAAAGTGTTGGCGATCGCGGATTTCAGTTGATATAACGCTCGCCGTGCTTTGTCGGAGCTGAGGCACACTGAGCAGATGAAGTAAACGTGCCAGTGACCTGGGTACCGACGTCTCTTGTTTGCTGTTTCGTTGCGAGTTGCAGTATCCGTGTGAGCATCGTATCGACGTCAGGCCTGGGTGCACACAATCATTCAGGGGCGTCCTGCAATCCTCCCTCATTCGCCTAGTTGGCCTCAAAATTATTGGTTTCCGAGGTATAGGAGCCTTACTTGTATTTTGCTTTCGTGATTTCTGAGCAGCTTCATTGCCCTTTTGGAGGTTTGGGAACACCAAGTTGTGGTTCTTAGGGCATATCAACGTCGACGTAAGTGGCGTTAAGTGTATAAATGGGCCACCTCCGTGTGTGAGGCGTACTGTCTGCTTGTAGTAGGCTATCGGAGTGCGCACACCATTCTTCGAGGTTCTGCGTTACTTGGTAATGATTTTTTCAGGGGCAGAATTCCGAGTTTGGTTGGTGGTTTGGTTTGGGGAACGGGTACTGCAGTTCGAACTGAGTGAATCACCCACGTCTGTTTCTGACTCGTCTGAATGACTCGCCGACTTTCTTCCTCCGGTCTTGCATCCTAAACAGACAGCACTGGTTAGATTATTTGTCGTGCAGTTTATATAGCTCTGTGCTTATGCACGCACACGATTGATGACACCATCTATCGCATATGTCGCATTGAATCCCGGCTACCACCTTTTTGCCACACTGCTCGTTAAGACAAATATAAGAAACTAAAGGCATATTATGGGCAAGATATCCATCTGGCTTAGATAACTTAATTTATAACCAGTTAATAGAAACCAACTCGCAATCAACGGTAATTTGCCTTTAAGACGTCCACAGACTTTGATAACCAAATGTGAGGTACTTACAGGCAAGTGATAACAAAACTAGAGGAGCAACTTGTCTTAAAATTTGGATAGACCGTTTATACAGTTGGAGAGGTTTGTTGCAGGTCCAGTTAGCTGCTGACTTACAGGTAAACTGCTTCTCGGTGTTACAAAGTAGGATGTGAATACGATAAACCGTTACCAAGTGATCTGCGGAGATGTCGGATTTACATTGTCAACAATATATCTTTCAGTTCGGAGATAGGGATTCGGTATTGCGATGAGATGAACACATGCAGATGATTTGCTCAGTTATGAGGTGGCATATGTGGGTTGACAGAAACAGCGAGAGAGCTAACAACTAGAGTAATGAGGATGAGAAGATAAAAACCGCAGTGAGTTGACAGAGAAATAACAACTGATGTGATCCACGATAATCGAGTCTGCAATAATCTGATGAAGCTTTTATAACAACCACATGGGGAGCGCACAGTACATTCCTCATTCATTTTGCGCGAAGTGAGAGTGGTTGTGGATATGAAGAATAAAAGACCGAATTTGTGAGTGCGTTTCGATGGAGTGCGCGCATATACCTTCGAGTACCTTGATCACTACTAAATGTCAACTTAGCATTCGCGCTTGAAACCGTGTAGCGCAGTCGACCCAAGTTGCAGTTGGTTAGGATATGTGATTCGATGTGGTACCTGTCCAATCAGCGTTTGAACTATTCCGTACCATTTTTCGCAGCGACTTCCAGTAAATCGTTTAAGTAACCGCGAATTTGCACAGGAGAATTTTCCCTGCTACATGGTTTGTTGTATATTCTAGTTTAAGGGAGTTTCCCTTAAGACTAGCATTACGGCTAAGCTACAGCAGACAAATAAAACGATGAGCTGGGTTGAGTGGAATTTTGCGGACGATTAACATGTGGCCCCGAATACGACGGCGCCCGAAGACAAGCATGCGCAATACGGGTGTCTGAAAGACCTCTGAGTTTTATAACTTGCTTGGTGACCCGATAAACCTGTTTGAATAGCCTGGTGTCCTGGAGTAGATAGGGTGGTCAGACTTGTGAGTTCAATTCCAGCTGGGACTTAACTATGCTATGAAACAAACGAGAGAACAAGGTTTGGTATGTAAGTCTCAGATTCCTTTCACGTTCAAGCTGCATGGGACGAAGTTGCTGTTGTTGATCGGGCGTCCAGAATAATTGCAGCGGAATGGCAGAGAAGCTCACCTAGAGCTGCTACTGTCCCACAAGCAAAAGAAGTGCACGAACTTCGGCATGCTCGTTATCGAGTTCAAAGTCCGTCTTGATTATCGAAGTAACCAATGTGGGGAAAACAAGGTACCATAAACATTAGTTCCAGTTGCCAGTGTGGTTGTGTTGCTGAAAATCTATAGATCATGTGCTAAGGCTCAGGAATCGCGCTCTTGTGACAAACGGTGAATCGAAGGATAGTCCGCTTAAACAAAAAGGAAGACCGTAGCCTCAAAGGAGCCCGATGTTCTGCTACGCAGTGATCAGTGCATCTAGTGTGTGATAGGCGGGCGTCGTAGAGGGTCCAGTTCAGGTTCACGAGGCTACTTGCGGAACCCGGGGGGAGTGAAATTCTCAGGTTAAGTCAAATGCCACCCATTTCCTGCTCGAGTGGATGCGTATAATGAGTAATCTCAAGGAGCCTATCAAGCTGTTGACTAGGTAGTCTGGTGCAAGAAAAAGCCCGTTTGATCGCAGTGGTAACTCAGTGCCCAGAGGACGCGAACGTAAACTAACTAAATCTGGCCCAGATGGCTGTGTCAGTCCTTGCTAGAAAGGGTCGCAGTTGCTACGAAGATTTCGTGTAAAGAGGAGAAAAATTGACAAGGGAAAAGATGAAGGTGAGCATCTTTGTAACTATCGTTCTGTCAGACGCATGACAGTCGTCACATACGGAACGTAGACAGCCAACTTGACACTGCCTCGTTGCAAAAACAACCCCTTAAAGGAGGGGTAAATCTACTTCCCAACATGTTTATCTCATCCTCATCCGAGTATTTTTTGGATTCTCATACTTCATGAGCCCAAGATGCTTCATCCTGCATCTGTTCGTCGGAAAGGGGGTTTTGGTGCATTAACATTGGCATCGCTGCCTTTTTCCGCCCAACAAAATCGTCTGTTCCGGTCAACGACGTTTACAAGCGCAAGCTAGACCTCACCGGTTTTATGTGACAGAAACAAAGTGAAGCTTTGTCCTTTTCTGCTGTTGCAGTAAGATGGAGTGTCTGGTAGCTACATGTGCAGGAAACTGGGCATCAAAGATACTCGCTCTGAGACATGGGAACCGAACTGAAGTGAACCGCAGTGAGAAATGTTCAACTAAGGCATCGATTTTGAACCTTGTTAGATATACTGAGCTATATGTGATCGTTCCAGTAACTTCAGCTAATTGTTGAGCCATACTACATTCACGGTAAATAAACTTGTGATTGTCCAAGACTATGGAAAGCCCGCTGGTTGATGGTATACAAACAGCAGAAGACGGAAGTTTGGCCCGGGTTTTGATACACTGCTGAATGGCAGTAAATATCAAGTAATTAAATTTATTCGTATATTTAAATGATGAACTAAGTAGGTATTCAAAGGTCAGGAGTGATGGGCACAATATGCTGACCAAACGTATGGACTAGTCGAACCCAGCGTACTTGAAGGTAGATGGGAAAGAAATCCCGAGTTTAAGACGGGCAAGCGCCCGTGGAGGTTAACTTTACGCGAAATGAGACCGACGGTAAACCTTCAAAGAATTACGGATAAAAATCACATGGATTCATGATGAACCAGTGTTCTGAAAACAAACCGTGAATCGCACAATAGTTAATGCCGCAAAATTGGGTTGCTGAAAAAATTGTAAGGGTACCTGATGGAGTAATATAGTAGGCTATAGAAAGTGAATTTCGCTTGAGGAGAAGCTATCAAAAAGAAGCTGTTGTCAGTCAGACGATATTTGCATGCAACGAGCCTGCGCACACTGAGTATACGGAGCGAACTCAACACCAGCCGCGGGAGACTAGCACGAATTTCTAAGCGCATAGGTTGTCGCGGACTGACTAAGGTTGAATGCCGCAGTTTCATACCTTAGAGAACATTTATTTTCTACGGATCTCTCTATATGTATAATGTGTGATAGAACCTAATTGCGACAACATGTTTGCTCATTAAAAGGTAACGATATTTGAAGCGCAATCAACGAATACATGTTACACCGGTGCTTTGGGCTTTTATTCCTAGGACTAGTTTACGAGCTCAATATGTTGGCGTTCGTCGGGACCGTGTCTTGTTCGGTAAATTTGTGTAGTTAAGTTTGCCGTTCTCATCTGGGTCCAAATGCGCTGTGCGTTTTCGCATTTCGACCACAATGAACCACATACATCTGAAGGTCTTCAACTGGCTAAGAAGGAAATGGTACAGTGTGACAATTATAAAAATACACAAGCAGAGAAAGCGTTATGAGTGGAGATAAAATTGCACTTCGCAAAATAAAAGAGGCACGCACCGTTGAAAAACAATTCATTTGATCTGTAAGATATTATCACAAACACTTGTTGCTACGTCAACTGATTGTTTACCAGGTTGTGTCTGAACTCCTAATCAGAGTCAAACCAAGCAAAATGCTCAAAGAATGATAGAGATTGGGCGCCAGAACGATTTCTCCATTATTTGATGTAGATAGCATCAGAAAATTTCAAAATAAATCTGTTGGGATGTGGCAAGAGGCTGTAACTTGGGCTATATTGCAGGCAGGTCGCAGAGTTATTGGTAAACTTATTGTCACAAACAGAATTTTACATGAATGTGAGAGTCCGGTTAAGTCGTCGCGACCAAGAAGAATCGCTTTCAATCTTTTGGCAGCATTTTTGTATGTCGGAGGAGATTAACATTTAAACAAAATCATCGTAAATGCACACGGAAGGCTTTCAGGGCTATGACAACAATAGTTCGCAAGTGGCCGTATATGAACGCGCAGCAACCAAAATGACGTCATATGCACAGCCAATAAAGGTCCAACAGAACAACAGGAAAGAAGAATGAGTGCGTAATACACCCCGTTTTTTGTGTGGGTTTAGCTGCTTAGAGAGAAATGGGTTCTGCGAAATTGAGTTACCTTGCACCCCTGATCACATGCCGAAGTGGCGGTTGGCTTGCTGTGGACGTACAACCTCATGAAGCACTCTGACATGTGAAAGTCACGGGCAACAATGTTGAATTAAGTGGCCAAAAACTTAACCGGCCATGTTTGGCACCAAGACCGCCGTGAAATGAAGTCTTGTCGTGCATTAGTTGAAAAGTAATTGAGATCGACAGGAGGAAAAGTGAAAACAATGTTGATATCGTCAGCGAGCAGAAGTGACTCAACTTGTTTCATATTTTTGCATATGCCATTTATACATGTGAGGGAAAATAGTAGTTTAGCTATGCTTCTTTGATTTACCCAGCTGGTAACCCGTTGCGGCATTGAGCAGGTATCTGCTACTTCTACCTTCCGCATGCGGTCTTCAAGGTAGAAAGCAAACCAACTAGGCGGTAGATCCGCTTTGCAAGCGATCTTATTTCACTCAAAAGAAGCATGTGTGACACACGATAAAACGCCGCCTGCATGTTCAGCAATATGTTACTAACCTAAACACCAGAATTAGCGGATTTTTAAGTATGATCAAGATGACGTGTCGTGCAATAGGGCTTGTTGGGGAACACAGTGTGTAAGACTCTGTGGTGGGAAGACTTCAATCCGGCGACAATTTATCATCCTCCCAAACATTCAACAGCAAAATAAAGTGATGTTAACGGAACGTTAGTTGCCAATTTCTTACCGCGGACCACTTGTAGATTAATTATGGAAGTTTTTCAAAGAGGAGGAAGGGAACTAGGCGTTAAGGACAGTGTGCCCAGATTAAACAGTATCATGATGTCAATATCGATGGCATCACCGATCGGGCACCACAAATGTGTAATCGGGAATGCTTGTGGTACCCGACTACACAAATAACAAGATGACGTAGTTAATTTTCAAGCGAATAGGCTGCTCAAGTGTATTTGTTCAATTCGTGTTCAACTTCTTCCTGATAAACTTGCACGGCAAACGCAGATATGGACTCGCCTGGCGAGTAAATTGAACTCCCGCCATTATTTTATGAGCCGTATCAACTGGCAACTTCAGTTTCATCGTTCAGTAACACACTTGGTCACATCATCGCTCGGTGAAATGTAATAGACTTTGGCTAAGGCGATGTGGCAAGCTATTTGTGGACTACTCCTGGAACAACATACTCAGGTGCACCGGCCTCTGCTGGTGACCCGAACGAAGTCACGAATACATTGGTACGTAATGATACTCGTGAATTGCTGGTATGTAAACGATTTGACAATGCCATCAGTGAATTGCCTGGTGACTCATACAAACAGAAATAGTTTCTTTGTGTGTTTAACTGAATCAGGCAGGAAACCGCAGTTGAGTTGTTGTGCAGTTCTCGCAACCTCAGTGTACAGCGCTACGACACACTACGATACACATAAAGTGAAAATCTCTCAGGTCAAAAAAACAATCCATTTTTTCTCTTAATTTCATATTTACAATTTTACCATTTGGGTTACATTAGCTTATGGCCAAATTTATCGATGTATAATCTCCAAAGCCTTTTCTTAGGCATGACCTTGATAGGCATTTTGGACAATTTTACCCACAATTTTGCAAACAGATAATTGATCCGATATCACATTTATGTACAAAACCTCGTTTGTTTTCTAAACTATTTCTGCAGTATTGCGCATATCCACATCTCCACGTAGGATAAAACACTACCCCCATCACTTTGCTGTTATTGCCATTGGATTTGTGAAGTATGATACTGCTTAATCTGGGCACACTGTCCTTAACGCCTAGTTCCCTTCCTCCTCTTTGAAAAACTTCCATAATTAATCTACAAGTGGTCCGCGGTAAGAAATTGGCAACTAACGTTCCGTTAACATCACTTTATTTTGCTGTTGAATGTTTGGGAGGATGATAAATTGTCGCCGGATTGAAGTCTTCCCACCACAGAGTCTTACACACTGTGTTCCCCAACAAGCCCTATTGCACGACACGTCATCTTGATCATACTTAAAAATCCGCTAATTCTGGTGTTTAGGTTAGTAACATATTGCTGAACATGCAGGCGGCGTTTTATCGTGTGTCACACATGCTTCTTTTGAGTGAAATAAGATCGCTTGCAAAGCGGATCTACCGCCTAGTTGGTTTGCTTTCTACCTTGAAGACCGCATGCGGAAGGTAGAAGTAGCAGATACCTGCTCAATGCCGCAACGGGTTACCAGCTGGGTAAATCAAAGAAGCATAGCTAAACTACTATTTTCCCTCACATGTATAAATGGCATATGCAAAAATATGAAACAAGTTGAGTCACTTCTGCTCGCTGACGATATCAACATTGTTTTCACTTTTCCTCCTGTCGATCTCAATTACTTTTCAACTAATGCACGACAAGACTTCATTTCACGGCGGTCTTGGTGCCAAACATGGCCGGTTAAGTTTTTGGCCACTTAATTCAACATTGTTGCCCGTGACTTTCACATGTCAGAGTGCTTCATGAGGTTGTACGTCCACAGCAAGCCAACCGCCACTTCGGCATGTGATCAGGGGTGCAAGGTAACTCAATTTCGCAGAACCCATTTCTCTCTAAGCAGCTAAACCCACACAAAAAACGGGGTGTATTACGCACTCATTCTTCTTTCCTGTTGTTCTGTTGGACCTTTATTGGCTGTGCATATGACGTCATTTTGGTTGCTGCGCGTTCATATACGGCCACTTGCGAACTATTGTTGTCATAGCCCTGAAAGCCTTCCGTGTGCATTTACGATGATTTTGTTTAAATGTTAATCTCCTCCGACATACAAAAAATGCTGCCAAAAGATTGAAAGCGATTCTTCTTGGTCGCGACGACTTAACCGGACTCTCACATTCATGTAAAATTCTGTTTGTGACAATAAGTTTACCAATAACTCTGCGACCTGCCTGCAATATAGCCCAAGTTACAGCCTCTTGCCACATCCCAACAGATTTATTTTGAAATTTTCTGATGCTATCTACATCAAATAATGGAGAAATCGTTCTGGCGCCCAATCTCTATCATTCTTTGAGCATTTTGCTTGGTTTGACTCTGATTAGGAGTTCAGACACAACCTGGTAAACAATCAGTTGACGTAGCAACAAGTGATAACCTAGGATATAGAGAATCAACTAACGCTTTAGAAGAACATACAGATACGCAAACAACGACTTGAGACGGGCAGCATTTTCATTGTTTATGACCATATGAAGATAGATTATTGCCTGAGGGGTATCCAGCGGTGAGGCTACTTAAACTTCCTGAAAAACCCCGTGGTGTCATCTTAAGTTGTCTTGCCTGACATTCCGCATTGTTGGTTTACTATATATGTGGTTTCAGTAAACCCTACAACGATCAGTCACGAAACACAGTGCTAGCCCTGCAACGAAAAATCAGATTGAACACCTTCTGGTGTTTGCCGGTGGAGTATTTGGCTAATGAGCTTTAGAACCACACCAAAGGTTTAAAATTTCTGAGTCGACCTATTCATTAGATCTACTCTGATCTCTGCCAAACTGATGTTAACCACAACTTGGAGTAAGTATTCTTCTCAATAACCCTTGTGAAGCATAGCTTTCCGGCTGTACGACGTGACATCCCAGGCAACGGCCCCACCTCTCCACGTTATTTCTTTGTAAGTAATCAATAGTTTACTGACGCTCGATCAGGGCATGATATTGCACAAAAAATCAAACGGATGAGTGAACTAAATAGTGTTTGCCGTTGTTCGTTAGTCATTAAACATTTTCCCAGTGATCACGTACAATCGTGCTTTCTTTTTAGTCACCACTAAGTTCGTTTGTGTGAGAAAATATTACTCATGGTACTGACTCTGAAACAAGTCTGTGTACTAGAAGCTTCTCCATGAGTTACACTCTTTAACTTTTGTGAACCCCCGGTAAAGTACCGATCCACCGGCATCACATATTTTATCGGATTTTCCGCTTTTCCCCGTTTCCCCAACTTCACGGACTTATTCCAACATTTTTCCTGTCATTTATATGTATTACTAGAGTGCTCCCTGTTTAGTCACTGTTGGCATAACCTCCGCTTTTATTCCGCGTACTGCTTTAGGAACCTTTCCTCCCTAACCGATAGACTGATAAAACTGCTTCTTATTTGAAACACTGCGTTCCCTTGATCCAGTTCACCAGTAACGATAGAAGACATACGTCGCGAGATGTTAACACTTCGTTTACTCTCTTCAGTCACGAACGTAAAACATTGGAATATATAGGACATGCGGATGGCAACAACAATGGAAACAATCAACGATTGGGTTTACACAAAACAGGGACTGTTATCAGTTCCAGGGCAGGCAAACTGCATGAGTCAACAGTTTATGAACACAAAGGACCGGACGGCGAGTATTGATTAGCAGGGCTTCGGAGAAAGCAAGCAACTTCGGATTCCGATTACGCAACAACACTTGGAACGAATTGGCGGGGTCAACAACGTGACCTGTTTCCATGATGTGCTTTGCTATGGATGAAGTCGGATTCCGTCTCACTCGTTCTGTTGCCATTGCCTGTTGCGTCATGGCGCGCACCAACCACTTAGGTATATGTTCAGCCATTCTTTGTCGTAGTCACCGATCTGTTCTGCCGATATAGACGTCACCGCAACTGCAAGTGAACTGATAGATTACATGTGAGACAGAACATTTCGGTAGGACACGATTGTGAATTAGCTGAGCGACACTCCTAGTTGTGAGTAGCAATCGTAATTCAGCCGCTGGGTATGTACGAGTTAGAGCAGACTGTAATTTTTGACTTACATCAGTTGTGATATGATCGCCTTTGAAGGGAAGGTTCAAAAAGACCTGCTTCTTAGGGACCGTACTCACGGTAGTCTTGATCAGTCTTTTCCGGCTGTGAACATCGATGAATTTCTCAGGATAGCCGTTCGCGAGTAATACTTTCTTTAGTCTCTCCTCCTCTCCTTGCAAACAGTCATCCGTGCATATCTCCCGGGCTCTATGAAACAGAGTTCTCACCAGACCTCGTTTATAAGTGATTGGTGCAAAAGAAGAAAACTGTAAATATTGACCGCTCCAAGTAGCCTTACGGTGTACTGAGCGTTGTAGTGAGCCATCCTGTCGTCTAATAAGTGAAATGTCTAAAAAAGATAAACTATCGTCTGCTTCCTCTTCATGAGAAACAGAACGATTAGGATGAGCAGAATTAAAAAGGTTTAAAAGCGTAACAAAATGAATATTAGTGGTAAAAATCAAAATATCATCTACATATCGCTTATAGAGGCTGGCACCATCTATAGCATCGGATAGTTTTGATTCAATCATTCCTAAAAATATATCAGCAAGTGTTGGGCCCAATGGACTGCCCATTGCTACGCCATCTACTTGCTTATAAGATGATCCTGTAAAATCAAAACGGATATTCTTTGTACATAAAAGTATAAGTTCCTTGAGATAATCAACTGGGAGACAAAAAGGCAGGTTCTGATGGGAAATAAAATCGCACAAAAAATCAACTGTTTCTCGAAGGGGAACGTTCGTAAATAAGGAGTCAACATCAATAGAAAACATCTTATGTGAACTCACCGATACGTTCTGTAAGGTTTGTACCAGTTCGAAAGAATCTTTTACACAGTGGGGGGTAAAATTCTGACGGATGGGATGTAGAATGTCAACAAGCCATCTGGCAAGCTTGTGGTACGGTGAGTTGTCCATACATAGAATTGGTCTTACCGGGACACCACATTTGTGTGTTTTTGGAGCACCTCTTAACTGTGGTGTGCGCGTTCCGGTTGGCTTCATCTGTCGATATTGCAGTTCGGTGATGTATCCATGTAGTAGTAAGATTTGGAGCTTTCTTGATATCTGTTTTTCTATCAAAATGTTTTTGTCAGTCGTACTGTCTGTGTGAAACTTTCGTGTGTCCGCTAGGATACCTTTCGCTTTAGACTCATAATCAATCTTGTTCATGATTACTGTACCGGAACCTTTGTCGGGTTGAAGGAAAACCACATCTTTCATCTCTCGCAGTTGTTTCAGAGCTTGATAATGTTCCGATGTCAAACAGCATTGTTGACGCACCGGTGAGGTCAGGAAATGGTGCGAAATATCGACCAACTTCGCGCGGAACCATCCTTCGTTGTCCTGTGACGTCGTATCGAGGTCTTTTATTTGATCATACAGGTTTTCAAATTGCACCTGCGTCTGTAATCGATCGACTCTTTTGGGGGGAATTTTAAATTTCAGTCCGAGAGATAGAACCTCCAATTGTGCCCGCGTAAACTGAGTTGACGATAGGTTCTGTACGTGTTTCATACCATCTGTAGGGAGCAAGCACTCGTTGTCCGAACGCGACAAAGTTCCTTGAAGACTGTTAAAGAGCTTGGTTCTAGTATTCTTCAGTATAACCCTGACAACAGGCAATGGCAACAGAACGAGTGAGACGGAATCCGACTTCATCCATAGCAAAGCACATCATGGAAACAGGTCACGTTGTTGACCCCGCCAATTCGTTCCAAGTGTTGTTGCGTAATCGGAATCCGAAGTTGCTTGCTTTCTCCGAAGCCCTGCTAATCAATACTCGCCGTCCGGTCCTTTGTGTTCATAAACTGTTGACTCATGCAGTTTGCCTGCCCTGGAACTGATAACAGTCCCTGTTTTGTGTAAACCCAATCGTTGATTGTTTCCATTGTTGTTGCCATCCGCATGTCCTATATATTCCAATGTTTTACGTTCGTGACTGAAGAGAGTAAACGAAATGTTAACATCTCTCGACGTATGTCTTCTATCTTTACTGCTTCTTATTTGTGTTAATTTCGAGTTGTCTCCGTAGTTGTTTATCTACATTTTACAGGTCCGTTTCCCTGCGAACTTGAACCTTTTACCTCCATTATTATTATTATTATTGGTTTATCCCTCGAAGACGGCTGGTAACATTGCTTCGCACTACCACACAGGTTTGTCTGTTGTCGTCGTGCTCAGCCAGGTAAACGTTTAACATTTGTTTTCAGAAAAATACATTATTGCAATCTCTTCATGTAATGAGTTCTTCAGTTTCACTAAGTAAAACCCATTCCCTTAACTTCCTGTGAAATTCCCAGCACGTCGTCCTTTGCGTTGGCCTATCTTTTACAAGAAGCAACTCCTCTATCTCAAAGGGCTGATCACATGGATAGCGGTCCTTGGCTGTGACAAAGGCGGGTTTCCGATACACGCTCTAATGTTTTCAGTGGAGCTAATGTCGCTCCTACTGCTAATCCTGGACTGATCCGTGCTTAGCTTTGAGAGCCGAAAGTACATCATGGTTATTTTAGCTAGGCCTGTTCTTACGAAGATGCTGAAAATTCAAGATTTCAAAGACTTGAACAAGGAGGGGAATGAGGAAGAAACACCGGAAGCGTTCACGGTCGACTTAAGAACATTAATGGGATAAGTCAACTGGGATCGATTACCAGAAACGGAAGATTATGGGGGAATCATCCGGTGCGGTGGGAGATGCTCAAGGTACTGTCACCGGTACGGTCGCCGTTGCCAAGGGGCCATATGACCAACCACCAGATGTGTGTTCATTCTATCACCTGAGTCAAACCAGATCCGTCTTTGCTATCAGAGCCTTCTAAGCGGCAAATTCATTCCTATTGATGGATTGTTACGTCCGCCTCATAAACGAAGGTCATCAGGCAGTGCTAATCCTAGAGAGACCTCTCTCTGGAGCTGTATTTCGTGGATCGGAGTGGGTTCCTCATCGGGTTGAAGTGCTGTTTGACACCCACCAAAGTTAGGACCCGATCAACCAATGTCCTGTGTATCAGTAGATGTTGCAGATATTATAAGATTCGTTCGACTAGTCCGTTGATGTTCCGGAGTACCACTCGATTAAGTCATCCCTTTGGTGTTGTCAACCAAAATTACCAACAAAAGATTTTATTTGTGTATAGCATCACAGTGGCGCAAACGATTACAACAGTGTCAGTAACTCAGCGATATCCAGCAGTTGCGGCCACTTCGGGTAAATCGTGACAGTTCAGATAGGCATAAAATGTCAATAGTGCTTACTCCGGTAACGGTTCAGTCGTACAGTCCTCAAATCTAATCAGTGCATCTTGTTCATATCCTCTATTTTGTAGTTTATTCATACTTACTGACTTATTAGTGTGATCATGACGTGTGCATGTGCACTTGCGTGGCAACTCAGGTTGCTAGTGCGATCCGCATGGCTCCAGCAGAAAAGGCTCTAGTCGAGGAACGGAGGACTTCATCTGGCAGGAAGCGAGAGTTGGACTGACTAAAAAAATAATCTTTCTGTCTTGAGGAGTGAGGGTTGCCAAAGTGGTGGTGACATTGTCAAGTGTTCACACATTGGGAGCTACTGCGGTGTTGAAAAATGAGGTAAATTTGAACTGTTTGGTCCTTCGTGTTGGCAATGTTTGACCACATTATTTCCGGGTGATCAAAATAACACGGCATCCAACACTTCTTGGCTCACGCCAGCGTACTTCGCTTATTGGCCACCAAGGTTTACCCTGGCTTCTCATGACGTTAACTAGAAGGTTAAGCGTGGAGAGTGTGCTCGATAAAACGGTGAACTCAAATGAAGCGCCACATGGTTAAAAAGGGTTTCGTTCGATCGCTCTGGGCAAACACAGGGGATGTTTAGTAAGCTTGTTATGGCTGATCCAATACATCTGTTTAGGGTGGAGGTTCTCATTCTCAGTTTTAGCTAGAGACTAACATCTCTCACTAATTAATTCCGCTTGCTTTTATCCGCATCATGCAAATTGTTCTCGTCCACTTGAGTAGCCACCTCACTGAGGAGCTGCATAGGTAACAAGAAATGACGAAAACATCTACTTTATTACCTTATCTTTCGACTACGAAACGTTTTTGTTTAAAAATGTCCTATTCGGAAACTTCCGAACTGTATGATCATGCTGGAGTAGACCCTGACACCCAAACCGACTCACATGTGATTTATTGCAGTGACAGTTTCGTGGGCGGACTGATAACTCTGCATCTCAAGGCTTTTAACAAATACTGTTAATGTTTTTGAAGCTGGAAGCTCGTACATCATTCTGCAGAATGTTGGACGGCGGAAGCAATTTGGAACTTGTCAATTGTAAACCCGACATGAGTAGATGAAGTGCCCCGCAGAAACGCTCACGTACGCTTGGGCGCCCACGCAAACTTCATTCACTGTCCGAGCCGTCTCACATCTTCACATGGGCCTTTCACATGTACTTCCCGGGTTACTGTATACCTTTTATATTCGTCGACAGGAGAATCAAGTTCTAGGTGCGTGCATACTAACTGTCTGAACTTCTTAAACGACACGACTGTAATTAGATAACTAGTCTGTGACATTAACCTTCACAACACACCTATCACACGTCTGGCCTTTAGCAGACAGAACTGCTATCTAACGGAATGTTTGTGCGTGTTCGATGTGACTGTCATGTTCCCTTTGAACCCGAAGAAGACGTCGCTGTCTTTCTAAATAAAGATCATCCGGAGCCAGCACTCACTAGGGAATTAATCTGCTAAGATAAGTGTGGTACGCTCCGGTTCACGTTCCACCTCTGCAGTCATAACGGGTACTGTCTTTGTTTTACACCGTTCGGCCTCATATGACGCATCTGCCAATAAAGCCACTTTCCATCTTTGACATTGATTCGTTTACAACGTTCTCCAAGCATCTGATTTTGAGCAATTTCAATGCAGCTAAACTCAAGGGGGTACCCACAACGTCTCTGAATTGCGAACTCTTGATGAAAACTTGACACAACGTACCAAACAACTTACATGAAGTTGTCTCGGACAGACACCCTCCATGCCTGCCATTACTTTCATGAGCGAAATCCACTTAATTCAGAGATTAGTCATTAGGCTGCTGTTGCAATAGACCGACCACTATCTGTCAGATTTTGATTTTGTCTTTGGCCGGCTCCAAGGAGCTGTAACAAAACCTCAATCCGATATTATCTGGAAACAGCAAGCGTTTTACAGCATTAAGCACAAGTTGGTTGACTGTAATCGCCCTTTCAATGGCAGCAATTAAGCGCGCACCATTTGGAAGAGACGCGTGAAACCTATTCTCAAAAACGATGTATAGCGTACAATATTTATCGCTAAATCAACTTTCAAAAGGGGCCCAGGAGTTCGGCTAGCGTCCGATATATTCTTCTCCCAACATCACCACTTGTCCACTGTTAAGGTAGCTGCCCAGGTTGTGTGACAATTGTCGTGTGTTTGATGGAGAATGAGTGATCACGTTCTATGTCTACATTACTTTTCCTTCTCTTTGATCATTCCTCATTTTATATCCGAGATATTCTTGGCAGAGAGTGTGAACCCTTCTTACAAAGACTGATATGACCATTCAAGTTACGCGCTCGGCAAATCAGTCCTCTCACGAAGGCTAATCTGAATGTATTATTGAATCTCGAAATCGTTTAATTGTGGAGCCCCGTTCTCGCTTAGGTTTTCCTCCTTACTTCCCACTGCTGGACCTTTGTTTATATGTACCCTCGTCAATAGCGGCTGTTGCATTTGACCACATTCACGTGAACCGTTGGGCTCGAAACCAGTATATTGGATAAATTTAATATCAGGGTTTGTCGCCATCTTCTTTTTAATTTATGCTATTTCTATTTTACCTCAAAACGTTAATAATAAGAAATCCATTGTCTTTCCCCTTTGAATTTGAATCGGTTGCTCAGCCGGTTCAGAAATTCTTCGCGTAGACAGAGATTATTTTCAGACGCTGCTTCAGAACTCACGTATGTCTAATGCTTAAATCTGCCAAGCAACTCATGTAACTTGGCCTGATACAAGGTATGCTAAATGTTTGACGTGCGCAGCGCGTGGTCGCTGAAGTGGTAACCGGCCTTCAGCATTTTAGTTTCAGGCTTCATCTTAAAATTGTGAACTTCCAGTCATAAATCTTAAGTGGCCTAGGATCGGGTTAACTTCCGGGTGAAATGCGCTCAGTAAGTCGTGTCCTCTGCATTCAGATGGACTCTTGAGCCAGACTCTTCGAAACAGAGGCACTCTTTCCAAATGAGAATGGTTGAAAAGTCAATGTAGGTGCAAAGGCTACAATCAATTGCGAGTAATGCTGAAATTGCGGTCGATCAGTGGACACTTTTAATGTGGGACTCGTGGAGCTAATGTTCATTTGAGCGGCTGGTATGAACTGAAGTGATCTTGACGAGGAGGACCGTGAGCTCTGAACTCTGACTTGCCTTAGGTTGTAATTCTATTGTAATGGGGTTGCCCGATATCCCAACAACGTACGACATGACGCCCTTACAGAAGTGAGAATGAAATAAGGCAGTTATCCAAAAGATGACTATTCAGCTGATTAAAACTGATACACAGTGTTGTAGGCTGCATTGCGATCGATCGACGCCAATCAATCAGAAATGTGGATCAAGTGCTACGTCGATTAATGTTGCCTACCGATAAAATTGGTGCCATTTTGCCGACAGATGGAAATTGTTTACTGCCGCTCAGATTCCTGTTCTTGTTTTCTCTCATCTGTTTGCCTCAGAACGCGACATGTATCTGCTCTTCTCAGGGATCGTTCCGGAGTGTTGTTGGCTGTTTCGTGCAGTTGAAATGAACTATGATCAACGCCTAAGTATGCGATATGCGTTCACACTAGTAGCTATTCTGTCCAGTTGACATAACTTCTGACAAACTTTGATGATGAAACACTGCAGAAATCAGAATGAACTTGTATTTGGGCCGGGGCATATTATATTGATTTTCTCTAATTCTGAGAGAAAATTAGAGAACATACTGATAACCATTAGTGAGGTCTGTAGCCATCAAAACACACTGACCAACAGTAATCGAAATCCTGAGCGTCCATGAAGCGAGGATCAAAGGGTTGGAGCTGAACTGGTAGACATGAAAACCAATGTTTTCGTCAGATAAATAACGAGCATCTGGGTTAGTCATTCTCTCTAAGATAAGTGAGCATTGACTTGCAAGCACCTGGCAAGCGACATTCCGGCATATCTGATAAGCAATGAACAAAACAGCACACATTGTTGAAAACACAGTTGGAAGTGTGATCATGTTCGCACCATATCGTAAATAGAAACAATGTTGTGAAATAAATGTGTGAATTACAATAATCCCAGATACAACAATAACGAGTGAAGTCAAGGACTGGACTCATCAAAGATTGACAGTGTTCGTGAGACGTTCAATGACGCTGGAAAATATTCAGATTGTTCCAAACGTAGCCGAGAATGCGAAGTAACAGAGCTGAAAGTTAATCCAACAAATAGGATGTTTTGAAGTGGATGGCAAAGACCGGCGTAGTAGGAAGAACCAACAAGCGCGTGTAGCAGATTATATTCGAAACGTAATGTGTTGTTGTTTTTACTCAAGTCAAACAAAAACGCACAATGTAGTCTGATGCAGCAGTTACGCAGTGTTAGCAAAATGAAATACAAAATAATAAAAGATCTGAATTATTCCCCTCCCACAGCGTCTAAAGCAAGCGTTGATAATCGGATAAAAGGCAAAATTAACAACACTGAAGCGATTTAACGGAAACGACTGGGCATAGTAATACGTCTACCTGTGCGAGTGGTCAAATGTGGCGGGGATGCGTTTGTGTCTGTATGTGGTAACTAGATATTTGGAGATGCGCCTACTAGGATTGTAATAATAATAATAATAATAATATTAATAATAATAATAATAATAATGGTATATTTCTCAACGAACCTGTGAGAAAACACGCTCAGATGAGCGTGATCAGTACACACATTTTAACATGAAAATAATTGTTAATTGTACAATACACCAATAATGGGAATAAATTCACAAACCAGACATAATAATACAAGAAACTTCTGGTTCATGAAGAATCATTTGGCCCGCTTGCCTCCAAAACGATAGTTTTCAAAATTTTCAATGTTTGATAAAAAAATGCTGAGTAGTTACATCAATTTTTGCTTTACAAGGTTAACGTTGGCCTTATGTTCAAGATCATGCCAGAAAAAATAGGAAGTACCTGAGTAGCCGGGAGGGTAAGATTTGTTGTAAACTGATGTGCTAGTCTGTTTGGTGATTGTGGAAAGTCATTGTCCACATACACCACTTTCTGACAGTCGATGCTGTCGGTATCACGTTTCCCTGCTCGATCGATGGTGAAGAAATTGTCGTCACGCGATATTACTCTGAATGGTCCAGAGTATGAAGGTCGCAGTGAACGCTTTACTAAATCACAGCGAACAAACACATGTGTGCATGTATGTAAATCACGGGGAATACGACTGGGTCATGTATGCTTCCGCGTGGGAATTGAGCGAATGTTCTCCATATGTTTCTGAATGTCTCGCACGTAGTTCATTGGATTGGTTGTGTGGGGTGAATCATGGGACAATTTGTCAGACAGTCGCAGACTTGGTCCACAAACTAGTTCTGCCGGAGTGACTCCAAGATCTTTCTTAATGGTTGATCTGATACTTAACGGGGTAGGTGGGAGGCACTCCGTCCATTTATGCTTTGAAGATTGGACGATTAATGATACATTCAGTTGTCGGTGGAAACGTTCTAATAGACCATTCGGAGGGGGTTGATATGCGGTCGTTTTGATGTGTTCGCAGCCAAGCGTCCATGTCATATCATGCAGGAGCTGGCATTGGATCTGCGCGCCCCTGTTGGTAGTAATTACCGAAGGTACACCAAAGTTGGCAACCCAGTGGATTTTTTTCCAGCGATTTGTTCACGAGTTTGAGGTTGAAGGCCCAAGTCGCCTGGATCCAGCCAGTTTGTCCGTTTCGATGTCATTGAAAACAGGGTGTAGCACCGCTTTAGGGGTTTACAGGAAATACCGAGAACAGAGTAGAATACCAATCTATCAAAGCAGAGTAAAATATTAATCCAACAACTTCTTGAGTAAGTGGGAATCTAATAACACTTTGAAGCGGTCCCTAGAAGAACAGCCAACAACCTCCAATGGAAGGTCGTTCCAGTGGTTGACAGCCCAGTAAGAGAAGAATTATTGCCTAAGGAACGTCCGGGGTCGAGGTTTACAGAGCTTCTTGTCGCGACCCCTTCGAGTGTTATCAACTACTATGGTAAAGAACTGGTGCATGAGTCCTGTGCGGAGAAAAAAGTACGTCAGGCTTAAGTTTTCGCGGAGTCTTCGAAATTCGAAGGGGACAAAGATCAAGAATTTCAGGACGAGGCTTGTAAGAAAGATGCCGCAAACCAGTGACCATTTTGGTGGCTACTCGGTGGAAAAGTTCGATGGCGAGTATGTCTTTCTTCAAGCCGGTGTATACGACTTGATTTGCGTACTCAAGCAGTGGTCTAATATAGATCCCGCAGAGCGATTGAGAAGCATGCCTGTCTATTCAAAGAAAGGCTCTTTTCATCATTCCAAGGGCCCAATATTCCTTTCTGGCAACCCTCCGATGGTAATAAGATAAGGATAAACTGGTCGATAGCCAAATCCATGGGTCATTTTTAAGGTTCGCCTTCGTGATATCCTTATACTTTGTGCGCTATGTATCACGAGTCTCCTTCAACTGACAAATGTGCATACATACTGTCGCCTAGAAGGAGACTGCTGTTTTTTGACCAGCCCTTAATACGGTCGAGGTTAATCTGCAATGCGCTGGGATCACAGGCAATCCATATTTTTACCTCATCAGCATAAAGGAGGGTTTTTCTAGAAACAAGGTCGGGAAGGTCATTAATGTATATTAGAAACAACGGCGGACCGAGCACGGATCCTTGAGGAACTTTAGTGGAGCTAAGAGAAAAAGAAGAAGCGTCCGATCCGGCTCTTACCCTTAAAGTTGTGTTGTCAAGAAAAAATGTAATCCCGCGGAGAACCTCTCCTTGGGCCCCATAGGCTTCTAGCTTATGTACAATTGGACCGTGTGGGACACGATGGAATGCCTTTGCAAAATCAAAAAAGATAGCATCTGATATATGGCCATTGTCCTTGGCGTCTGTCGAGCTATTCATGAAGATAAGCATATTGGTTATGCATGACCGGTCTGGAAGAAAGCCATGCTGAGGAGAAGAGGAAAGATTATTCGAGAAGAAGTGTTTAAGGATGGCGCGTTTTAACAGGCGCTCCATTATATTGCATGGGATGCTGGTGAGGCTGATCGGCCGATAATTAGCTGGGGAATGACAATCTCCAGCCTCATATATAGGTGTGACAATAGCCTCTTTCCATGCTTCCGGAAGAGTGCTGGTCGAATTGTCTGTTTGAACAGACTACGGAGAGGCACTGCAAAACCAAGGGCTGCTTCTTTCAGGATCTTAGGATGGATCCCGTCTGGTCCCATTGCACTGTAAGGGTTGATCTTAAGCAAGAGATCCTGAACGTCGAGCACAGAGAATTCGGCTGTTAGGAGTGAGCGCTGGAAATTTCTCCTCGGGCGGATCGGATGCCAGGTTGCCGGAACCACACTAAAGACTGCTGAATATTATTCCCTGAGAATCCCAGCAACCACCTGAGGGTTGGAGGAGGTTTCCTGGTCGGGAAGCCGCAGAGAAAGCGCAGAGAGCTCCGTTCTCCTCTGTCGACGCATGCACTTGAAGAGAAAATTTTTATTCTCTCGAGCTACCAGTAGGACTTTTGTCTGTCTTTTTAGTATGCTGACAGATTTCCCGCCCGCATCTGTTTCGTACAGAGCGAAAGGCCTCTCGGTCCTCCGGCTTGCCCGTTAGTTTTTGCTTAGAGAATAGACGAGAACGTTAGTCAAGAAGACGACGTATGTTTCGCGGAAGTGGTGGGCGAGCCGAGGGCTTTTACAGTTTACGAGGAATAAATGCCTTATCAGCTGCCTGGATGGCATCTTTGAAAGAAAGATAGTTGGTGTTCACTGAGGTAGACATGAGATTGAGTGTACTCAAGAATGTCCTCAGTGCGCCAACGTCAGCTTTCTGAAAGTTTCTGAATGAAGTCTTTCTTACGGCATTTTGTTGCCAGTAACAGATAAAGTCGAAAGCACCTAATATGTGGTCACTATATCCCAGCGGTGGGCTGATGACCACTCTATCTACCAGATGGATTTCATTCGTAATAACAAGATCAAGCAACGAGGGTGTCTGTCCTGATCGGTACCATGTAATTAGCTCGACATGTTGTGTCCAGGCTTTTTCATGGATCAACCTTGCTAAGGATTTCGAAAATCCACAATCAGAGTCCTCATGGAAAGCAGCTACATAGTTGAGTTTGGGTGCGTCGAAGTCATCCATAATGAAAAGATGGGAAAAACGTTGTGTAGACGGGAGATGATCTAGGCTGGCAAGAATGGCCTCGTCCTCGGATGCGCCGCACGAGAGCAATCGGTAAATAACACCGACAAGCAGCGTGTCACGACTACAAGGCTGGAGTTTAAACCACAGTCCGTCACATTTCTCTGGGGAGGTGAATTCCTTTATGAGAGTTGATACTGGCAGCTTCTGACTTAGAAAAACAGCACAGCCTCCAATGCGTCCACGGGCGGAGTCTGTTCGGTACAGTGAGTATCCAGGAACATGCAGTGCGTTATAACTGATATCTGCGGAAAGTCAGGTTTCCTTTAAAGCAAGAATATGTGGACAAGCGTCGTACATCAACTGTCTGATTTCAGGTAGTTAGTTTAAAGGACTCACACAGTTAGTGTGCAGGCACCTGAGGGCTACCTCCTCATTTGACTGGGTGCAAGAAGAGACTGAATAGCGCGAGGAAGAGCCCGAGAAAGCGGTCCAAGTAGTGAGGGGGAATGTGTAGACAATTTCGGAGTTTCCTGAGTCCTCTTGGTGGGTGGCGGCCGTTTCTTCACTGCATGAGCATATGTGAGCGTTCCTGTGGGACGCTTCTTCCGTTTCTGGTTGCTAAGGGTTGACGGCTTCTGGACCTCCCTCACTTTTTGAGGTATCGAAGGGTGGTTTGCAGTTTTGCACCTCTGAAAATTTGGGTGCGGTTTTTGGCTAGAAGAGAACTTAGGAAGAAATGGCCGTGAGACGGAAGTGGGAAATGCGGCTGAAATGAGCCAAGTATGAGCCTCTCTAGAAGTTGGAGGTGACCCAAGCAGACTCATTGGGTTGTACAGCTTACGAAGAAAGTTAGTTTGGATAGAACTTTTTGAAGGTCTCATAGGTGTGGGTTTAGAGCAAGACTGCTGCTCTGTGGTCTCTTTGGGAGCTATTGTTTCCGACCCTGAAGTCTCAGTGATGATAAGTCATCCAAGGGGATGGAGGCAACCGTCTTTGGTGTGGATGTGATCATATGGGTGGATCCATTCGGGGGCGATGGTCCCTTCGTAAGATTGGGAATAAGGACCCTCACGTTAGCTTGAAGTTTGGGGTCAGCGTTAATGCGTGACCTTGTTCTATCAAGCTGAGAGCGTTTCTGCCACTCCTGCGGTGAGCGATCCACCGAGACACATTTTAAATTCGTATGACTTTTATTTAACTGAACTGCCTTGTCCAGCACTTCCCCCGTGCTGATCTTTGCAGGTAACGTCACAAAAATTCCAAGTGACTTCTTGGTAGCTTTTGAGCGAAGTCTGCTAGCAGAAACTGAGCTTGTCAATTCTGGAGGGTATGCGGTGTTTAACACCGTTCTTGCTTGTTCACCTGGAGATGGTGTGGTCGGAAATTGTCCCCACAAAACGAGCCTCCTCTTTCGGAGTGCCTTGTCCCTCAGGTTTGTCGCAGCTTCCTCAATTTGTGCTGCGAATAAAGCCACTGCCTTACGAGCTACCGCCACACCCGGAAGGGCGAGAGCAATATACTCGTTCAGTGAGTTCAATTCTGATCTCATGTCAGATAAAGCCGTCAGGGTACCAACCAGAGCTTTTCCAACTGTGGCCGTGTGTATTGCATTGACGTCTCCAGACTTCTTGCAACTGCACTTTAGCGAGTCATGTTTCTGCTCACTAGCGGTGACGGGTGTCGGAACGAATACAGCCCCGGATAAAATGCAACCTTCGCGAAAAGGCAGCTCATGCAGATGGCTATTTTGACGAAACCAGCAGAGTGTATTGGTCCTCCTTGAGGCCGGTGCACTTAGCGTGGTACCAGTGTAGACACGTCTTGCACTTCGTACCGTTTTGAACAGTCTTGCCACAGCCGAAACGGTCACATACACTCGATATTTCTGAACCACCGATGCTGATGGATCTCGCGCGTGTCATTGTGAAGTAAAACGCAAGTGATAGCGTTATATAAAACAAAACGGTAGGCAAACGGGGCAGGGTGTAAAGCTAGTAAATAATGGAACCGAACAGATATTTGCTCAGATATCAATCGGCCAAACAGATGCGTTAAACGGTACGATATAAAAGGGATATAAATATTGTTGAGCAGATAATTTAGTACGAAACGAAATTAGTATGTTATTCGCTAACAAATAACAGTAATAATAAGTAAATTTATGACGCACAAAGCAACAACAGGAAAAATTATGAATAGACAAGTGTAGCGAGCCCAATTGAACCAAATTTCGAGTTACCCACGAGCAGAAACATCCTGATAACTGTAACACTAGTGGTGTCTGATATGGGAATAGCCATCGGCCAACCAATGAAACGATCAACACAAGTAAGCAGAAAAGTCTTTCCATCGGAAGGAGGTAGATGGCCAACAATATCCGAATGGATGTGAGGGAAACGAGAATTCGTTGTGGGGAAATGGCGAGGTGCGGAGACAACATGATGGTGGATCTTGCTACGTTGGCAATGCGAACAGGAGTTTGCCCAAATGCGTTCATACTAGGCCGCAAGTGACGATGAGAAATGAGTTTGAGAGCGGCGCGTACTCCGGGGTGTGAACGTGAGTGTAGGAAGTCGAACAGGGGCCTACGACAAACTACTGGAACAAACGGTCGCGGACTGGGTGTATTTACCTCACACAGGATGATGGGATGAGAGTGAGGAAGGGAAACTTTGGACAGCCGGAGGGAACAGAATGTCTCTGGATGAGATTGTTCCTCGTCGTTCAGCTGTGCTACTGCCAGCTTCTCCAGACTTATCTCTGATGAAGTTGAGACCGCATCAATATGCAATCTGGAAAGGGCGTCGGCGCTGACTTCGGCAGATCCCGGAATGTGACGAATATCCGCTGTGGATTGTGCGATCAAATTAGGGTGACAGATTTCACCGGGGGAATGTTTTTCCGGTGAAGAGTTGAGTGCGTAGACAAGTGGTTTGTGGTCTGCCAGAACGGTGAAAACTCGACCTTCTAACAAGTGCCGGAAATGCCGAATCGACATGTACATCGCGAGTAGTTCTCTGCCAAACGTATTATGGTTAGCTTGTGCAGGGGACAGCTTTTGAGAGAAAAACGAGAGCGGTTGTAATTCCTCACTTATTAGCTGTTGTAAAACTCCTCCCACTGCGTTTGTTGAAACATTGGTTGAGAGAAATAAAAGAATATTAGGGTAGGTATTGAAATGAAACAAGGCAATGGTTCCGCTAAGTGCTTTTTTCCAGTGATAAACGCACGTAGCGCTTGGGCATTGAAAACAACGTCTCTATTTGATCCGCGTAGGATGTCCAGTGGAATATGTAAACAGTGTGGTATGATACGACGATAGTAGTTGATCATACGGATGAAGCTTTGGAGCTGTTTAATTGAATGGAGAAGGGAGAAATCTTGTAACGCTTTAACTTTTGTGTCCAGCGGTCGGATGCCCTTGGAATCGATTATATATCCTAAAAGTTCCAGTGAACCAACACGGAGAACAGACTTCGAGGAATTAACGGTGATTCAAAATCGCCGCACGGACGTCAGTCGCCTGACATCTCATGAACCATGTGCAGTGGGGTTGACCAACAACTGTTTGACGGCCGGAAAATACCTAGCTGCAACATGTGATCAAATTCACTTTTAGCAGCATTAAGCTTTACAGGCGGAAGTCGACGCGGTCGAGCGGTAATAGGACGGCTTGTAGTGTTGACGTGGTTAACTGCTTCGTGTTTAGTTTTTAGGGGGTCGTACGAAGGAGTTGTAAGTTTTGAAAAGCTTCGGATCAAGGCAGAAAATCGTGGCGTAGTCTCGGGTATGAGAGAACGCATCCTATGGAATTAATCTTGGCCTGCGTGCCGTGCACCGTTAGCAACGTTGTGCGATCCAGAGGTTTTATCTGTTGCATAGGAAATTAGCAATGGAGATGTGAAAGTTTACTCGATTCACCGTTTATCCAAACGCCGACACAACAGAAGGTCTAACAGGGGCCCAATTTAAAAGTCGCGTTAAAGACGCTACATCAGGATTGGACGAACAGTCTCAGTGTTACGCCTTCCGTCATTCGCTCATTGCTTCGTTCTTCACTGCACCAATTAGCGTACATTTCGTAACTTTGTGTGCGCCAATACGATCAGCCGACGGCAAATTGTGATTTCTCTACTGCTGTTGTACTTCCGTATTTTTTTTGTTTTGTGAAAAATAACTGCTAACTGCAATCAGTGCTAGGTGTTCTCCCAATCAAATGCGTAGGAGGTTTCAATTTGAGTGCGATTTCCAGGGCTATTCGAAGTCCCCCAATTCTAAGTGTCGCATATACCTAACAGCGTTCTAGCATTCAAAGGCGGGTCGGGAATCCTCCCTGGTAGCGCGACCGTTCCCTGAGTGATCTCTAAGTGTTCCCCACGTGATCCCTGAGAGTTCTAAAGA
>LUCH01005651.1:21141-40183 GCA_013368495.1 Paragonimus heterotremus | reverse complement strand
AGGCCCAAGGCCACCCCAAACCTATAAATACAGTTACTGTGAGCCGCTATTTCGCCTTCGGGCTGGGCAATAAATAAAGCTCGTTTTGAAGGCCATCTTTTTCTGTACTTGTTGGGGGGTTCTAAGTTGCGAGATTTGCGTTCCGTACCGCTTACAATATCGTTGCGTTCGTTCGTGATAGAGATACTGCTCGCGGTCTTGCGTTTGCTCTTGTCTTTTCTCTGTCAGGTGGGGTCGTAACACAAGCCCAAGTTAAAATAGTTACGTAATCAGTAAGGCGATATTTACCAGTCACTTTCAATCCGATAATGATTTGTATGTATTAAGGGATATCTGCAATAATGGCGTTTCTCTTGGTGTTTTGAGTTCATATAATACACTTGGGCTGTTGACGCAACATGATACGCTCACTTGGGCTCTTTATAGAGATGCCGTACGCTCTTACGCTTATGGTAATCATAAGTTCTTGTGCATTTGCGTTGAAGATTAAGCAGAACTAATTGTTGTCTTAGGTTCTAGGTGGAATAAGGTAGCATTCCACAATGCAGCTCACGATGATGTGCGCTCACATCCTTTGTCTCGTGTTCTACAACATACTGGATTCTAGTTTTCTGTTTGATTTTGGTTCAGTATTCTCATACCACCTCATCTCTTTCCCATGTCGTTACAGCCCCTTAACTGTGAACTCCCGCTTGTTTAAACGCACTTGTTGATATGCTTAAGATTGCCATGAATATGAGTGTTTCACTGAAAATTTAACTTACTTGGCTGTTTCGTTAGTAATGTCCCGTTCGTTCTTTTCAATTTTGCTGCATGGTTACTAGCTGTTGCCGTCTGTCAACCGTAGTTCCTGAATGTCTTACGTAGCTATGTTTCTTGCCCAATGGAGATCGTGTTCCGATCGGTCTGACGAGCTCATTTTTCACATCTCGTGAAATTTGGAGATCATTTACAGTTATCCCTCTCTGTTCGCGTACTGTGCGTCGTACTGCCATTGAAATCACTGTTGCACTGACCGGTCTTAATCGATCTTGGCTATGTAGGCTAGAGTAACTTTCGTATTTGTTATAGTGTTCGTTACCAGGACCAGGGTCTTTTGTCGCTCAATGTTTCTTGCGTATCTTTTTTGTATTAAATAGCGTTCTAATCGTGCAAGTGCATCGGTGCGTCATTCAGCCTCTGCCTACAAGTCCACCACAAGTAGACTAGCACCACAACATCAGCGCGATCGTTCCAGAACCAAACCACTGCCCTACTCACCCCGGACACAACAACCTCACCAGCATACCCATCCAAACGGAACAACCATCTCCCGTCCTGGACGTCCATCCTCTCAATTGACCAAAACGTCAGGCCGTTCTAAAGCATATACCCGTGATCCATCCTTTGCATCAACGATTCATCGAAAGCCTCAGCTGATTTCTGTTCAACCTAACAGATCACTACCCCATGAATTGACCAAACCACGTCAGTGCTTTGGGCCCGGTTGCACTCGAGCTGCTGCTCGGCCGGACACAAAGTACTGCTCGGATGAGTGTGGTCTCCGACTTGCATTTCGGTAAGTCATTCCATACTGTTACAACCCTATGGTAACCTGCTGATGTTTCGTTCCCTTACCTGGATACTTAGTTTCATGTTCAATTACATTGGTTATGTCACCCAACGTTTACAAACAGTACGACCAGCTTGTAGAGGAACCCAATACGAACAACTTAGGTAACTGAGGACATGGGTTTGTTATTCACTTACCTCAAGGTGGTAGTTTAATAAATTTCAGCTTATTCAATGTTGGAGAATTACACGTGCCTGCTTGGCGGAATTAGACGTAAGAGAAAATTTTTCCATCACAGTCTGTTACCTTTCATACCCAACTTAACGCTTCAAGTGACGTTTGCATCATTATAACCTCTAATAACGCTAGTCTGTTTCGAAGTAACCTAATAGGTTTGTAAGCTCAACTAAACGAATTCACAGCATGTCTATCTGAACCTATCGGTTTATCCTCAGCCGGCAGTATTCAACTGAGCCCAATAACTGATTCTAAAGGAGGGGTTATTTGGACATTTCCGCGTAATGCGAAACCCATGCGGTTTGTTCACAGCGAAGGTGCTTATAAAGTCAAGAAGCGCCTTGTACTTCTCGGAATATGAGTTTTTTTGACCGTGGCAGGGAAATTAAATTAATAAAAATAGGCCATACGGTAAGTGGCAAAAACTAGCTAAGATTCGTATTCAGTTCATGTTTTAGATATTCAGGTGTTCGTCGATCTTGGCATCTAGTTTGTAAACGTTTCATCACAAACGAGGTGTCATCATCAGTGCGTAGTTGTTTGGGCGTAGAGGTTAGTAGAGTTCGATGGATGCCTGCTCTTAGATTCCAGAGTGAGTTGATCTTTTGACCTCAATTCTGACTGGCTGCTCCTGTTGCTTTCACACTTTCACCTGAACCTGAAGCCTGATTGGTTACCTCCTACAGCCGTTGAGCTCTTGATCTGAAGCCTGATTGCCACTTCCTATTATTATTATTATTATTATTATTATTATTATTATTATTATTATTATTATTATTATTATTATTATTATTATTATTATTATTATTATTATTAATTATTGGACCTTGCCCCGAACCTGGTTAGTTGGTCCTTGCCATTTGACTAGGTGGTTTACTTCTTCGTTTTTGAAATTGAATTTGGTTAGTTATCCATTGCTGTGTTTCGATCAACAGTCCGATCCGTTCGAGTTTACCGCCATTTGGGCCTGACGACGTTTGCATCTTAAATCTTTGGTTCTACTTGGCCCGTAGGTTTTGTCCAACTCGATGTGTTTGTTCATTGTCCCAGTTGGTAGATATCAGGCGTCAAGAAATTTCTTTGTGTTTATTCGAATAAGGACTTCTGCGGTGTTCAGGTTGAAGGTTTGTCCAGTTTGAACTTCGTGGACGGAGACCAGAGAAAATTGGTCGTGCTTCTTGATGGCCAGTTCGTGATCATGAATTCGTGTTGACAGTTTCCATCCGGTTTTGTCGACACAATGTTGTCTGTAGTCATTGGATTGGATTTCGTATATAACGGTCCCATTGGTGGATTTGAGTTGTTTTGTTTGGTTTTGATAGTGTTCTTCGTAATGTTGCCGTTAGTTTGTGCGTTAGCGTGATGCCCTGTCGTCTTAGAAGTCTTGCGGTCATTGTATGGCAGTGCAATTCGTCTCGTTGATGGTTCCGCAGAGTTTGAATCTCTTTCTTTCTGCAATAATCTCCGTCTGATGAAATTTTGTGGGTATCCGTTGCGAAGAAATACTCGGTACAAGTAGTCTTATTCGTCTCTTCAGAGCTGTGTAGTACAGCAGTGTGTTTCAGATCTTGTAAACAAAGTTCAAGTGCAACTTATTTCATGACAAACTGGATGGTTGCTGTGTAAACCGAGAAGTTGGTCCGTGTGTGTTTCTTTACGATAAATTGAGGTTTCTAGTGTTCCGTCGAGTTTGCGGCTGATTACATGCAAGAACGGCAACTGATTTTCGGCTTCAGTCTCCATGGTAAATTTAGTATCGTTGAAAACGTTGTTGAGTGGTCTCTGTGTACGTTTTATCATTGAGCGTTTAAGAATTACGGATGTATCGTCAACATTTATCCACAGCTTTGACATTATCTTTAGCAGCGCGATATTCTCCAGTCTCTGCATGGTCGTCTCGGTGATTAACCTGGATGTGGATGAACCCATTGGAGTTTCTTTAAGTTGCCCATAGATTTGATCACTAAATGTGAAATATTTTGACAAACATAATTGCATGAGTTTGCATATGCTTTCCGGTCTCGACGACTCACTCGGTCGGAGTTTTTCCTCTGGTAGTTTCTGCACCGCTTTTCAGAGCGGTGACGTCGAACATAATCATCCTTTCATCTCTCCCTATCCTGACGTTTCTCAGTTTTTCCTTCAAGAATTGTAGAGTATTACTGATGGAATATTCCGATGCGTCTGTGTGATATCGTAGTCGCTTGAGTAGGTTTTTGGTCAGATTGTATGTTGGTGTTCCGGGTAAGTATACAGTTGGTCGGAATGAGATACCATCTTTGTGTATTCCCGGTAATCCATAGAATTGAGTAATGGTTACATCATCCGGCTGCATCTTCCAACGTTCCTGTTTGCTTTCCTTGTGCGTAGCTTCTAGTTTCTTTAGGGTGGTGTTAATTTCGACTAGTTTTGTGGTGAAATAAGTATTGGGTAAACAGTAGATAGCTGTGCCGTTGAGCAGCTGTTTTGCTTTCTCCATCTAGTTTGCCTTGTCCGGGATAATCGTCATTCTTCATTTGTCAGCTGGTAGAATGATGTCATCCTGTTTGAGATTGTTCACCTTCGGTGGCGGCCGTGTTAGGCCAAGGAAGCCCAATCTGTGAAACTATTTATCCCCGTCCCATTGTCCCAGTGCGGTTAACATTGACTACCTAGAACCAACTCCGTTTGTGTTCTTAACCACAGCGAAGTAGTGTTAATCTTTCATCTAATTACATTTCCCCTTCATTATTTTGTTGATCAATAACATTCTAACTCGTCACTCAGTTTTGTATAATTGCACCTGCCAAAGACGAGGATTTATCGAAAACAGTCTGTTCGTTGAAACTTTGCCATTCTTTGTTGCATCTTTAGTGTTGACTTTTTTTCTCTTCTGGCAAGGATATCTTGGTCATCGTTGGATAGTGGACGATTTGTTAATTTTCTAATCCACATGTAATTACTGATGTTGGTATTCTTCGTAAATTTTGATATCTTTTCGTCAAGTGCCATTCTGTTCCCATCCTTTGTTTTTGCAACTGGTTGTCTTATCATTGTCTCCAAGTTCCTTAGCTGCTGTTCATTTATTTTTTGTTTACAGACTTCCCTTTTAGTTGTCACGATGTTCTTGTATTCTCGTAACCGAGTATGGGCATCGGTTATTAAAATATGTAACGTTCGTTTTCCATTTTAAGTAGCTATTGCCCAGGTTTCTGGATGACTGAGTGGTGGTGTACATAGTTGGTGCGTGATGGGGGAACGTTTTGACGCAGGCATTCATGCCCTCGCATGGAAGTTCCTCTGTATGCAAAGTCCTCTCAGTAACGGACGGTTTTTAGCGTTGTGCGCCCACAAAGGTTTCTGATAATTGAGGACAATGGTGATGTAGCTCGTAGCTCAAGTCGATGATTTAGGTATTCGTGTTAGGGTGACCACTTCCACATTTATTCACCTTTTTCAACATCTTTAACGTTTTAGCTTCCCAACAGCTGGATTATTCATCACCACCCCCTTTGTTTGGATGATTCATCAAACCTGTCTGGGCCCCCCAGTCTATTACTCACCTATTGACAGCTGCGTTGGTGTAGCTCATCTGCATGCGAGTGACACGCATTCGATTCAGGATGGTGTCTTGCTCGGCCACTAACGCGCTCACTGTAAGATATCAGTTATTAAAACGTGAGGTGTAAGGGCACGATTCATGAGGGCGTGATCGAACTATGGTGACAAACTTGTTCTAATTTTTTGCTCACAGCACGTTTCCTGACTCTAGATATATTTAAGAAGGCAGCAAAATACGCAGTACGCTAACCTTGGCGACCACATGATCACATAATTTGCTTTTAGGAATTACCAACTTCTATTGCTCCGTCTGACACAGTTTTAAGCTGCTATGTTGCCGATGTTCACTTTTTCCTCAAGGCGTTTGGAGATTCTTCTGCCTGAAAGTCTTTCAAGTGGCTGTCAGGCTGAAGTAAAAAGAGAAGAGGTCAGCAACGTATCCGACGCACAACCGCATCGTATCACTTATGTGGCCGAGCAGATGGACAGAGCGCGGTTAAAGGAGATTCAGTTGGAGAAGTGTGCCGTGCACGAGAGGCTCGTACAACTAGAAATGGAACATCAACAGTTGGCCAATTTGATAGCGTGCGCTCGTGAAACCACACCAGATAGCTATGAGCAAGCAGCAGTGAGCATTTAAACTTTTTTTTCAACCTCTGTACTATTACGTTCTTGGTTTTTGATTACCAACCTAGTGTCACAAGGATGCTGATCGTAACCCGTTAGTTCTTATGACCATGTTGCCAGCACGACACAATGAATGGAGTGGACGAGTTCTGAGCAGAATCCCCATAGTGTGGATGCATGGAATATGAGTGCTTATGAAATGTGTACTTTTTTCGGGTCGCGTAAAGCACATTTCGACATAAGTTGAATGAAATTGTTGATTTCCTTATAAACTGTACGGTGTAACTCATGATAAGAACAGATTGCCTACTCACACGAGCAGGTTACTTTACAAAATGATTTTTTACCTCCAGAAAAGGTGTCATTGACCCTTTGTTATCTCTAGGTGCCGGTGCTTTTATGTAGAGGGGCCAAAATTACACATCCTCAATATATTCATTCGAGCTAGCCAAATTGTACACTTTCAAAATCCCACAAATTTGGAAAGTTGTTCATTCCAAATGCGTGTCTGTCCTTTTTTTGGCTCGATTCAACCTTGAAATACTCACTGGAACCGGGTCGTAAAATTCACAGTCGATTGGACACGCAACGTTACAGCTGGTCCGATCAGGCCAAACATTAATCTATAATGCATCTAAGGAGTCGTACAGTAATGCGTATATTGTGTATTGTAGTGCAACATACGAATGAAACGAGTAGTTAAACAAATTGTGACATCTCTTTCTACACCAACCTGCCGTTTCAACGTGTTACATCACTGTGTTATCCTGACTGCATCATCATATAACATGAATTATGTTTTGATATCGATTGCATGCCTACAACACAGTGGTGACTTATAAGAGATTTGGTTGATATCTACAGTTGATGACGGTTTCCGCATTAACCAAGACTTTCCATTCTGTAATATACGTCACTAGAAATCGGATTACCGGGACTTCTACTACATTCCCCATACATTACCTGCACCAGTTGTGCTCATCCATTAGCCTGACATTATTGATCACTAAAAGAGATTCTCTGGGTGATCCCCTAAAGACACAATCTCAACTGTTTTCCAATGGAATACACGCAGATAACCCCACTAGTACGGTATTGCCAAAGGCCTTCGAGGCTCATAGTAATAGGACTATTGTTTTCTGCCGATGTGCATTATTTGGACTTCCTGAGAGAAATGTGCAATAGTCATAGCGTACCCACACTCATGTCATTTCTAGTTCTTCCGCTTGGTCTCGTCTTATTATTTTCGATCCATTCTTAGTACATTTTTCTTATTCTGAATTATTTCACGTCACTGTCGCAATTAGGGGTGACCCGTTGTGATTGGGTGATTTGAACTTCATTTGAAAGCTTTTTCTAAAATGTTTAATGCGGTCACTTCTTGTCCGGAACTCTCAGAGGTTTAACTAATGTCTTAAAATGTGCATTCACGTTGAAAACTTGCCGCTGTCGGTCTGCTGTGATGAACTATCCATTAGCCGTCGATTTATCCATGCTCGTTTACATGCGTGAATGAAAAAAACCAAACCAAAACTCGTTTTTGCCTGAGTATAACGTTTCCATATCCTTTTTGGCTATCACTGCGAACTGGATTATTGAAACGGAAGTTGAGTCGTCGCTAAGTAGCCTTGATTCCGCCACCGATATGTGTCAGTTCCTGGAGGGGCTCGTTTGATTAATGTGATGATAATGATGTGTTGTATAATATGTAAATACGCAATAAGATCAGTTGCAAATGTGAAACATGTTTGATGGTCTGCATGAGTGATTAAACTAGAAAACAACACGTTAAACTATTAGATTCTTGAACTTGTCAGGCCCAGTGATGATATTACTGGATAGAATTAGTATTGCAGCGAGATGACCAACTCGAATATCGCTTTCCTAATACCAAATATAGATGATTACGATTCCCTTGCTCAATGTGATTTTGCATGGTATTATCAGCACAATGAAAACGGTTGCATGCACAGACGGTTTTAAGTCTGACCAGGTAGTACTGTAACCCGAACCGCCATTTATTGCGCACTGACGAAAAAAAGTGTTTCGGGATAATTGATTCAAAAACGTGAGGAGCAACTAGAGAAAATGGGGTTAATTGAAAAATCGGTTGAAATAACCACATGACCTTCAACCTGTCATGCGACATCTACCGGTTTTACTCTACCGTACTGTCTTACTCCTCGTAATCAGTCATCAAATCTGTAACATCCGTTTGGATTTTCTCTTTATTCGCTGCCTGCTCCTCTTTCTCGTGTGGTCACGGAATAGCAGTTGTAATCTGTAAATGAAGAGAGAGTTTTCGTGTTAGCCAGGTTGCTCACCAACCAATCACAGGAGTTACGTTGCCGTTTTTCCTGAGGAACAAGGTTCCAGTTGTGATCAGACTGTTTGACGTCAGGGGTAGCAAACATGCCACGTGATTCAGCGAACCCTTCTGAATGATGTCTGTTAGTATTTTGTACACCACCTTTGTGGATTAGTATAATTTGAACTGAACGCTTCTGACTCGCCTTCGGTATTCTGGTGGAACGTCCCTCTCATACCACTGACGTACACTTCCTCTTCATTCGTTCATAACAGCCACAAGTCTGACCAGAAGGTATGGTGGCACGAGCCACCGTTCATTAAAACAATGACGTGCAGTAGTTTAGATGAAAAATAAATGAAAAAGAGGGACTCACAAAAAAAATCAAAATTGATAGGACAAGGTTAGGCTGGAGAACTTGAATGTAGACACACCATCGGTTGATGTACGTTGCCATGCCGAATAGCGTCTGTCCGGTGACCTAAGGACCTAAACCGAACAGACAACGCCTACCCACTTTACTCTCTGGAACGGTCAGAGTCACTATATTTCATGATTATGGCATCGCTTGACCACTTTACTGTTTTACTCAACTGTCTGTGGTCACAGTACATTAGTACCGGTACGGTAAGCTTTCAGAGAGCATATGGCGTATGTGACCCTACTATCACAGCTCTTGCAGCTTACCAACAGATAGCGTATTCCGAGCGTTCCCAAATGCGTGCTGATGAACGACCGCCTTACTCACGCGATCATCTCACTTGGTTTGAACTGATTGGCTGAGACAACGATGCTCAACGACAGCAAATCTGTTAACATTTTCGTCGTGAACAGGTCACTTTCGAAATCATGGAATGAAACAGAACACACACTGGTTAAATATTGCTTATTCTCGTCATGAATTTAGCTGTCTGTAGCAAAGTTAGGTTACTACAGTCGCCCAACTAACGAAAATGCTTATGGGAAACTAATTGTGAAAACAAACAAACTTTCGGTGCTGCTAAATTTTAAAAACTGATCATAAAAGGTTAATATTTATGAACTTTCAAAGTTAAACGATTTTAAAACATGTTATACTCTGGAGTTGAAATTAACCAATAACACTTGGAAAAAATTGCATGTATTAAACGTGCGTGCGTATTGTTGTGTATGTATGGCTTTCGAATAACTATTGTTATTAATTTTTAGTTCGTTTCTCAGTACACACACACCAGAGCCAGCCGACTTGACAACGTGTTGTGTAAAGGCTGTTTTGATTCAGTTAAATGAACTACCCTCTACGGTAGCTTTCTTCGCAGAACACTGGGTGATCCATACAGCCTTGTTATGCAACGGTAAAGCTAAAATTTACGATCTACTTCATTTAAATGTCCTTGTTTCTTGTGATGTTCGCCAGGAGTGGCTGATAGCTCTCTTCTTTACTAACGTTATAAGTGTTATTCTACAACAAGCGTTTGCACGTTCTGAGGACCACGGAGTGGACTCTGTTCTTGGTGGATATGTTTATCGTTATTTACTATACAAACGACTGCGATTCAGTTAGTTCTACAAACATCTAGTCTACGTTTAGTCGTTTGCATGATCTGGCTGGTCCATATCGGATGCATTTTGTATCTTCAAAATGTAAAGTATGATTGCAGTATTCAGTTGGCTCTGACGGGTGGCTTGAGATTGGTGATCCCGCAGTAAACCTCGGTAGAATGATCCTAACAACTTGAAATGTCATTAACAAGGCGTCCGCAAGGATATGTGATGAGTTCGCTAACGCTTGTCACGATTACGTTCGTTTGTCGATTAATGTAAAGGTTTAAAATGCATGTGTGACCGGTCTTGCACTGCGACTCGAACATCTCACCTATTCGCAAGAAAGATAAGGTGTAACTACTTTTTTCGCCAACGCTTTTCCCCCCTAATTGAATTGTGTCAAATAAGATTGCTCGCATGAACGGTGCAGTAGTACATCGGCTCGCGCCGTAGAAAGTTTCGATTATGCAATCGATAATCAAAGTAGTAAAAATGCACAGTTGTTTGGTCACGCACTTCGTTTGTCAATAGTGCGTACATCGACAAATCCGACTGCTGGCGCCTCGAGCAATTCACAAAATAATCAACCGATGACGTAATCGTGTGTTTCAGGTTGTAACTTGCCGTCTGCTGTGTGTGGGGATTGTGTAGCCATATATGCACCACGAAAAAATGCCTCACTCTCAAGTTATCAGGCTTGTCTATCCAAATACGCAGCTTTCATGGAACATTCGATTCTTTTCTGTAGATGAAAGCATAAGTAGAAATCAAAGGCGGATGTGACAGTCATGGCTACCGTAAGAACAATCACGTAACATCCTACTTCAACGCGTCGTATTATCATCGCTTGTTACTGTCATCAACTCTTCGGGATACTTTCAGTCAGTTAATCCAAAATGTTTCTCAGCAGGTTTGATGAACTCGGTGATTTTGACCTGCCTCAGAAAGCTTAACCGCGAGGTAATCGATTAGAATTAACAGGTAGTAGGCGTGTCTCTTGTCGAAACGATCGGCCAATAAGATCATTATTAACAAACGAAGGTGGTTGAGTTCTCGTTATATGATAATTCAGTCGTGTCTGATGTGAGGTCAATGGCACAATGATCAACATAGTTGTCTCATGATAGTGTAGCTGGACTTCAGCTTCCAATCGTTGCAAAGATATGCACTACTGTTGAGCTCTGACAAGAGTGAAACCCTCTTTCGAAAGAACCTGGCTGAGAAATCTGTCTGATTGCGGAGGCTGCGATCAACTATGACTGATGCTCAGTTCAACTCAACCCATTCCAAACTACTCATCGATAATTATTTGATCGACGAATATTTCCTTCTATATCTAGATGAGAACAACCCTCAAGCCTCTCATTTTGGGCGTAAGTCAGGTCAGATTGATTTTTTGACATGCTTTCAACGGGACTCAGGTTCCATGATGTTTCCGACCGCGAAATACTTCGCACTTCATTGTATTTTCAAAGGACCTTAGTGATTCTCTCTGGATGAGAAGCTGCGTTACCTTGCTTTCAACACAGCCCTTTTCCATTCATGTTGAAATTGACAAAATGTGTTCTTTCACGATTGGACTGTATCCTCTATAACTGGCCTTTTGAAGTCGAATCACAAGTTTCCCTTCTCCATTTGTCCACCATGTCGCACACTTGCACTGACCCGCATTTGTATCGGTTTAGTTGCAGATTTCTCTCATCGACCGTTCAAATGTTTTTTTTTTGTATGTGGGAAGCAATGAAAAAAATACGCCTTTTAGCCGTCTACTTTTGAGGCCGTGTCCATCCAGCCATCGGCTGTGTTTGCAATGCTCTTAAAAAGTGATATAACTTGTTGCAGCCAATATAAATGGATCAGCTCTCATACGTCTCAGTAACTTTGCGACTTTTCTGTTAGACGTCCTCTCTGGTCGATTGTTTCCATCCACGCGTTCATAGTCCCCAGCCTCCAACTGACTTTCAGTCCATTTTTCTGGAAGGTTCTTCCACCAACTTACAACCCGTTGACAGTCGAATATTTGGACGATTAAGCCCTTCGCATTACGACAGTTTGCTGAACAGATTATTTATCTCTCGAGCCCACCGTCGTTTAGCCACTGCAGTTAGGCTACATCATTTAGTGTGGTCTGCATGCTACTGGGTCACTTCCGATTTGAAATTACATCCCATTAAGATGCTACCGCCCGAAGGCTTACAACGTTGGTACAGAGGTTAAAATACACGTTTGCCAGGAGGACAGTAAAGTAGACCTGTTTCTAAAGAAAGCAAAAAAATTTTGGCAGTGTACGTAGCTATTTGGACACCTTCTCATATGTGACGGTGTAACGTAGTTAATGGTTTCTTCATTTGCAAGTTTGTTGACGTCTCTTTGCAAACGCTTTCTTCTTTTTTCGCTTTTTGTTTATTTTGATGAACTGAAGAACCCTTTGTGTGTATGCGTGATGGAAATATGGATCATATGTAATGCGATATTTATGTGTCCGTTTTTAGACGTTTGCACGTGTTTTGCTTAAATTTTTCTCGTTCACAATCTCCTTCCAGTTGACAGAGGATGCAAAAGAAGCCGAACAAGTGGAACAAATGGAGCCAGTCGTATGTGTCACTTGTGCCAGTGAAGTAAGCATGCGCCATGCCCTCCGACACATGGAGAAATGCTTTCAAAAAGTAAGACGGACTACATGTATCTCGATAATCACTGTCTAACTCCGTTTAATGGTTCTTGTTATGGTGTTCTGGATAATGGGTACTATTGTTCATTTTGTTTTTCGCTTCCTAGATGGAGGGCAACACCGTTTTTTGTGCGAATCAAAAGGAGCAAATAGTCGGTACTCCGTTGTTCTGTGATTTCTACGACACCCAAGCGAAAGCTTACTGTAAACGATTACGTGTTGTATGTGAGCATTTCAAGGAGCCCAAACTGCCACCGGACACCGTTTGTGGTTTCCCTCTGGTGCGCGATGTGTTTGTGGAAACTGGTGCGTTTTGCTGTGTACCTCGAAACAAATGCACTCGCCATCTCGGTTGGGAGCGTCTTCGGCGAGCAAGAGTCGACATCGAGCGTTATCGTCAGGTAAATTTAGTCTTTCGAAGAAAGTGTGAAACTCAAACATTAATGGTGATTGCATTGTAACTGGCAGCACATGTGTTAGTGATTATATGTATTTCGGGTTGTTTTACTCTAACGATTTTCCACTTTACCTTCCTCAATGTCATTCCTCTCGTTTACGATACTGTAGCGATCATTTACTAGCGGGCACTTGGTTTTAAACGACCGTTCTTGACTCTCATATGACAAGGGATTCCATAGGTTGTTCCATCCGCGCGGACGTGGAAAATTTGCAGGACAGTGTTTTCAAGCATTTAAAGTTACTTGACAATTTGGCTGGTACTTCCGTTCAGGTTTTTTCTACTACTACTCATTTGTATGACTTTTTGAAAATATGACAATACCACGGCATACTGCTGTTCCTCTGTTTCCAACCGCGATGACGCGCCTAATTGTTCTGAACTAACAAGCTGTCGGGTTGCCTCCACGATTAACTCGCCTAACGTGGACTAACTTAATAACAACGCTGACAGCGATCGAACACATCAGGTACATTCGCATTTGGTGGATTCCATATGAGACAGTCAGATGGGTGGGTAACCGAGTCCAAATGTGAAATTTCCGAGCTCCTGGCGTGGCTTCGTTGCTCAGGTGGTAGAGCGCTTGCCGCGTATAGGCATGGTGTTTCTATCGCTGGTTCGAATCCAGCCGAATCCCTGACTTTTTACAGTTGGGCCTCATCTAGATTCATAAATCTGCCAAACTACTTATAAGTAATACACATTCGCATACGTTCGGTGAACGCGCCCTCTCAGGACTGCAGAACATGATGTAAAAACTAATTTGATCAAGAGCTTTTCAAAAGTAGACTGCGACATTGACTTTCGAAGTAAACATCTCAAATGTGATCTCCGACCATTTTGAATGCTTCCAGACAATCTATCGATAATTAATCACGGGGCAGAAAAAAATATTATTAATGTAGACTGATATTTGGTTTCCTTGCTTGTCAGTTAGCTGTCTTTTTGTGTGCTTTGCGCATCTTGGAATTTTCCTACGCTTGGTCCGGTTTACGTTCCTGCTGTCGATAATCATATGTACCATGCGTTTTCATAAATCCAATTGTAGTTCATTCGAATGGACGATCTCCTGCAAGAGGAGCAAAGAATCCACCAGTCCATCGAACAACGCGGGGGTCTGCTCGGTGTACTGCTTCATCGTACGATCGACCATAATCCAGCTATAACTGTGCAGAACCCGCCCCAGCTGAGAATGAAACGATGAACATGTTTTCGAATGCCTATTCGTTTTGAGAGAGCTAACCACATTGTCTTACTTTGTAAATAATTTACTTATTTCGAGGTGTGCATCGTTGTTTTTCAGTATCGCTTGACTAATGTGGCTGGCAACGTAACAGTAGTCATATAGCAATAACCATCCATAAGAAGATCGTCCTTCACTAGATCAGTACGACCTGCCAACACTTCCGTGGTTCGCATGAATGAAGATCAGTTCGCGACACTTGAGAAAAGAACAGAAGAGGAAACTGATCGCTTAACTGCGGCGTGCGTTAATCATAGTACGGACGGATGAAAAATATCACCTACACTCATTGAGCGTACTCGAAAGTGGAGCTAGCAACGTCATGTTGCGCTATGATGGCTTTCACAGGGTCGTTACGGGTGCTCACGGCTGACTGTTAGGCTTGCACATTCCAACCGAGAGACAGGACTGCAGCAAAATGTCCATCGTTTATCGGTTCACTGCCTCCGTCTAGATAGTGTAGTGGTGACAAATAATTGTTTCTGAATGCAAACCATACGCCAGATAGCCATCGTCTTGGCGTATCAAAACAGGCACATGTTCGTCCTTGTATGGCCGACCTTGAGAACAACAAGCGTATCGCGTCAACAATGGAGTGCGATCACCAACGCAGTCTGATCGTACAACTGATTAATAATGGCGGCGATTTAGAATCTGGCTATTAACCCAGCCCGACATGTGTTCGCTGAACCTAATTTGTAGTTGGCGCTTGGTTCTAATATTGTAGAAGACTTTACCCACACTGATGCTAGTATATGGCGTGATTTTGCCGGCCGGAAAATTTAGGATACGGTTGATCCGGAAAAAAGAACTAGTTGCACAACATTCGAAATTCGTTTAGTAGTCATTTGAAAACGGTTCTGTGTAAACAAGCTCAACGAAAAGATTTACAGCCACTATCCTTTTACGAATATGTTGCATTGGTTTACTGAATTTCTTGATAAGTCAAGAAAGACAACCGTTGTCCATAAGTACAGACTACATTGTTCTGTCCGACTGCCGGCATGTTTGCAGTACGGATGTACGAATAATGTCTATTCCAGACCGCGTCTATACTGTGTCGGGACGATATGCTGATGATCCTTGTCTGTGCGGAACACCAATCGTTGTGCTTTCCCATCACATCTAACAATACAGATATCAGGAAAATATGGAGGATGACGTGTTCTCCTTTGAAATTCATAAGAATAAATTGTCCATTAAACCCAACGTTGGCTAGTGTCATAATGTTTATGTATTTCCCGTAAAAAAGAAATTCATTCATAAGACTAGGGCTTAGTGACGAAAATATCAGCCAGAATTGGTTCCAGGAGACACCTCATGACTATTGCATCCACGTCTGTCGGATTTGTCCTGAAACAAACATATTCGGAGTGCGTAAATGTAAGAGACGTTCTGATTCGTCCGTAGGCAACTCAGTGTTTATCTTGTGGTCGTCAACTTCGTCCGGTAGAAACCGAAGTGTTTCGCGCAATGCATTCAATATCTGTAGAATCGAGGTACTTAGGTTTTATATTCGTACTGTTTAGCAGTTTGATCGGTTCAAAGTTGTCCTTTATGTTGCATATGGTAAGAGAAATACGAACTGATTTCAAGGGCCTAGCCATTTAGTGAGATAGTGCTGCGACCAGTTGGTCATAGATTAGTGTTGATCTTAGTCTTTGTGGGACTATAAGGTTGGAGGTGTTAAACTAACGAAACATAGTATTGTCGCTAGGTTGCGCGCTTCAGTGAATTCTACATCCTGGTGTAAGGCAGTTGCAATCGGAGTTGGTGAGTGTACACACACAGGCAAGTGAGGACTGAGTTGAATCTCACTGGACCGTGCACAACCGTGTTCTCGCCAATGGATGTTAGCCGCATTTCGAGCCACCTATCTAACGTGACGAATTGTCGCTGTGCCAGCTAGGCTATGATCCAGACAGTGGCGCTTCGGGTTATAAGTGGACCAATTGGAATTGATTGTTCTGATGCGGGCAGATACCGCCAATAAAATAGTAACGTATGCCAAACTGTCACACCGAGCTCCGTCGGTTAGACGTTTGACAGTTACAATATGCCTGAACCATAGGCGTGAAATTAAATCAGTGAATTTTTTTAATTGATACAGGTTGTGACCGTTAGGTAATTTTCCCCCTCGTCCACGATTATTACCGTCATTTTCGACTCAAGCAAACTTAGTCAACTGTCCTCTGGTTGAGGGTATGAGTATGTAAAAAGTTGGTAGATTCACCTCTCGAGGGGCGTAAAGTGTATAACTGAATTGAGTTAACAAAAAGATGAATGTAGTTGATCCGAACTAGACCGATTTCTCTTCTATGCCAATACCGAGTTGATCCACATGCGACGGACGGTGGGATAAACGAACGAAATTTGCGTGTTGGCTTTGTGAATAACTAGCACTCATCATTAATCACGTGAACGGACAGCAGCGGGGGACAAACAACGGATTCCTTATATCCCGCTGAGGGAGTGAATGCACCATATTTTGGGTTGACGAAGATACGGGCGAGTCTATAGGTTTGTGCAAGATGAAGAGTGGTGCGTTCCGGGGACGGAGTCTGTAGTCCGTTAAGACAGTGACAGCCTGTGCATATGCAGAATAGAGGGAGAGAGCACTGAGGGAATGCTTAAACTAATTAGATCAGGCGGATAGTTCGATTTTTCAGCAGATACCTCCCAGAAAGTACTGGCGAAACGGATAGATCGCCATAGGCAGCAATACACCAGTGGTTCTCACTGCTCCTTAACTGCCACAACGGATAGGTGGTGTACATCAAGTAGTCGGTTTCTATCGTAGATTTTTTGGCTGGTTCATTGTAAACTATTGGTTGACACAGTTTCATATTCGACCAACCATCCCCAGTGTCCATTCTTATCTTGACCAACCACCGTACTGAAATGCGGTTAACCAAAAACCAGGGAGGACTCCCAGTGGTCTGCAACCTACCTTGGACAAGCTTGGAAACCACGATCGATCGATTACTCTGAGTGTTTTAGCCCTACTTTCGGCTATCGCTGCAATCGTCAGACTGTCATCCGAATGACCGCCGCTCCAGCTACCCGAGTTATCCGGCCGTTCGGACGACGGCCAAAGCCTGTGTCAATTCGAGTGGATCGTTCACATACCCTAGGGGTGTTGTCCGTGTGCATTCTACATCGTACAAGCATACCTGCATGCTTGTTAGCCTGCGTCCCTGTCCGCCTAGCAACCTGGTACAGGTGTGTTGGCTGTGCCTTCTCACGCTATAAGAGCCAACTAGTCTCTGTGCTTGTTAGCCTTTATAAATGCACAAAACCCGTACAACCCTTTCGCCGTTAAAAACCACAGAACCCCTTTGGGACATCTCTAACTTGAAACCGAAATAAGGGAAAATGGTATCAACACATCTTGAACTGAAAAATGGTATAGATCAGGTTGTTTAGAAGACTGTAATATTTGCAGGTAATAATGGCTACAAATGAAGATATGTGTCCGGAAAAAGAAGCTTTCCATGATTCACTCGGAATTATCTGAAGAGGCGGTTCGGCAGCTGATCTTCGAGGAGTCTGTGCGGTCAAGTTCGCCAACAGGTCGTGTTCGCTTCCGTCCGGATGACTTCTGCGCACACCAATAAGGCATAATTACTGAACCGGTGTCACAGAGTAAATTCGTTCCACAAACCACGTAGCACACAGTGGAATAGGGCGTATAATGGAAATCCAGCCTTAACCATCTATTCACCAGACACCAAGCCACGACATGCTCATAAAAACCACGATCGGGTTTCTCTCGAATACCCAACAGGTCAGCCGAGAGACGTTGGATGACTGAACTGCTAGCCATCAAGTCTACCAGTTTGGGTCCAGTAACTTTTTCTTGTTTGCTGTTAGTTCTGCTCTGTAGAATCGTGCCCATCTGTTCCAGTAATTTCGTGAGTTCCAAAGATACAACGTTCCCTGACAGAATACAACGACAGAGAATCACGGTACTTATGATGAAGCACAGTCACTTAGCAAAGGTTCATTTTAACAGAAAACATGCCTCCATTTAATGCCATCTCAACAGTGCAAACAAAAAAGTAGTCAAATGAATAGAAGCGCGTCTTACACGAGCGGGTGGCGAGTGAGGGTCACTGTCGAATGTGGTTAAGACCAAATCTGTAGGAACTGAATGTATAGCACGACATGTGGATAGTGCTTTAACATACATCGGTAACTTAGTCTAGTTACAAGTTTTATGGGTCTTCAGTGTCTTACAAGATAATTCGTTTTTCTCGTCATGATTCAGCCCTTTGTGGTCAATTTTAGCAATCCAAAAGAATGAGATTCTATCGCCAGCGTTAAATTTAACCTACACCCCGGCACATACAGCCCAGTTGCTTAGGCTGTTATCTCTGATATACAGTCAACTGTTGTCATTATTGTTCAAGACCGGACGGGCCCACTGATCGAAAGTGCATACTGATATTTTTACGTCCGGTTGGCAGCATCCGAAACGGATTAGGCTGTCACAGTGACCGAAGCCAAAGGACGCCTGCGCTTTAAACCATCACCCCAAGTGGCTTGCGCTGCACTACTTGCGGTTCCACTGACATACCATGTATCCGATGTAAACCCGAAGTAATAAGACCAGTAAGTGTGTGAGTGAGGCCTTTGTGTCCAGCCGGCCAGGTAAATTCGTCAATTTGATTAAATTTTTGCATGAGGGCGAAGGTGCAGTCATGTGGATCCACCTCTGGTGATTTTGTCACTAGCGTGAAGCAAGGTTGTGTCCTGGCTCCATCCCTATTTAGCTTATATTTGACTGCCATGCTAACAGTTGCTTTTCAGGATTCTGTGAAGGACGGTGTTAAGGTAGAGTACCGGACGAATGGGCGCCTACTGAATATTCGACGCTTCGG
>LUCH01005651.1:8129-19290 GCA_013368495.1 Paragonimus heterotremus | reverse complement strand
CAGAATATCGCAAACACCCAGGTTTCTGAAAAGAGGAGCAGATTAGTTGCCAAACGATCATAATCTTAGTTGGTGCAATCATTAACAAAAATAAAATGAATACACTGATGTGACCTACCTGAGTCTAACGTACTCGCCGTCTCTTCGCTGACGGTATACTACGAATACGCTGGTGACCAACTAATTCCAGACGGCCAGCGCACCCTCGGCCGCACACATCGCAACGCCATATAGTCATATCACCACGACCTATGGCACCGATGGTTCCCTTGCGTACCGTGCGTTTTTGTTTCCGGCCGCGCAATAACTTTTCGTTGGAAGCCGTCGGACCGATGTTCCCTGTTTTCTAAGTAGTGCACGCCTTCTATTAGTACTACTGTCAGTTGTCCCACTAGACACGAGCTATTCTCTTCTGTTTGAGAAAAACGATGCTTCGCTCAACCTGTAAATTGTAGTAACCAGCGATCGTGTGGTTTCTCTAAGGATCTCGGCTGCAACCGTGTTTTCTTGCTTGTCTGTTCTGTACGCATGATTCTATGTACGTCTGCTACAAAAGGTCTGATACAAACTCAGTGCCACTTTCTTCAGTCGTGAAACCAATTACATGCAGAGAATGATTGACTTTTTCTTAAAGATTCATCTACCATACTGTTTTCTTCAAGGCCGTTTGATCCGGACCCTTCCGAGCGTTTAACGAACTCGAAGGTTCTATGCATTTCTCGCTTGGTGTACCTATGAGTGCAGCTGAATGGGCTGGGGCCCGCTTCGCGCTTCTCTTTCTTCTCTTGGTTGCTGCCGTTGGTCCCAAACTAGACTAGAGCTAGCTACTTATCGCATTTCTAAACATTACTGGGTATACATGGTTGGCTTCTAAACTCTACCGCGTTCTTTAAGTTCGATTCCTGTTGGGACTGCATTTCGACCGCTCTTCAGGAAAGGCGTTTTAAATGGTCGGTGGAGGACGGTCAAGCGCATATTTATTTGTCCACTACAAAATCGCCCAGAAGTGCAAAGGACGAACATTTTTAAAATTATAATGACCGAGACCTCCTAATCACACGCCACCACTAAAGAAATGCTTACTACTATATATTAACGGCCCTTCAAACCAATCTTACAACAGCTGTCATTGTTCTGAAGGAAAAGATATATCTCTGCAAGCCGTCAGCGCCAATAACTGCCCATCCTATAAATGTTTTGATGGCAACCATTATGCTCTGCTATATATTAAAAGTATTTCGGTATTGTTGTTCTGCAAGCCGCGTCTGTCTGTCAAAGTGCGGCGTGGTTTGGGCATAAAACGCCACCCACATATAATGAGCACCGACAAGTTCATAAAAACAAAAACTTGTTGGTACGGCGCTGTTCTCCGAGCTCACCGTTTAGCTCGCAATCGTTTAGCAACCATGTTAGGTGATATCATCGCAATCTTACACGAGGTCGTCCTGCGTAATGATAAAACAACTGGGTTTCCGAATAGCATCTTTGTACTCTGAAGGTGAGAAACATTTCACGCAGATCGGTCCGACTATTTAATATTCGTTTAATGCAGTCTGCAGGATAGATGAATAGTACAGTGTGCCTGCAGAATTTTATAGTGGTCAGTTTACTACTAAGACGAAGGACTAGCGACCAATAACTTCAACCCGTCATGTGGCTGCTTGTTCAAACTTGGTAATCATCAATCCAGGATGGTGTTGATTTGAGGACAAATGTTAAAGAAAATCAGCCGTTTAAACCATGAGTTTTGCATTAGTTATCACAGTGTAAACGTGTAATATGGACTGCGTCTATCTGGCCGATAGGAAGAGGAGGACAGCTTCCTTGATCCTCAATCACGAGCCAAGGAGCAAGGCCTACTCCATCTTTGTTTCAAAAGATCAGAATATACTTCACGCGAGACTTAGTGTCAAGTAGAATACTTATAAACTAGTGGGTGGAGATCATTGAAACAAAGCCATAAGTTTTATAACAGCATCGTTGTCTTTGGCGCTCTATGGAATCAAACCGTGACCTCAAAACCTTCATCTCCACAACACAAGTCACGTGGATCAGTTGGTCGTCATACCTCGCTCTATTCAAATAGTGAGAAAGGTATACCACTAAGCACGTAAGCGGTTGAATGTCACATAATGTATCCGAGCAGCCAGAGTCTATGCAACGAGACTAAAGTGAATATAGACACCTTCATCATCATCATAGACAGCAATACATAAGTGGTTCACACTGATGCTTAACTGCCACACAACCACGAAGAAACAAACCCTGTTTAGAAAGAGAGAAGAAAAAAGGGAGCGGAGAGGGGACCTAGTCACTAAAAATACCTATGTCTCTATTCAAACATATAACATCAAGGCGCCTACACTTCGCAAACAAACAACCGAGCTGTAAGTGATAGTGAGGCGTCATCAGCAAGACAGCTTCCTTACGTATAGACGCGTTAGACTTGTATGTAGCAAAACAGCGCAGACGAACTGTTTAGCCGCTCTTACAATGCTCTTTCGGAACACAAGCCCATGTAATGACACGAAAACATCACGCTGTCTGGTCATCTGCGTTGGAGTTAATGACTGAGTAGACAATGGCATCTGTCAGTCCTATGAGTCGATTGTCATATCCATTCCGCACTAAACTGTGTCTAACCTGGTCAAAAGAAGAGGTGATTAGCAACAAAAAGAACGATATTCCTCTCAACCGATGGTCGCAGAAATGGTATCTGGAATGGTGGAAGCTGTGCAAAACGAATGCCTTAATTCTGTCCTATCACCCAACAGGTCTAACAAAGGGCAAGATCGACCATGTGCTGTAGGCTTTTAGGTGAACATCAACGAGCAAGTAGCACAACTTTTCACAGGACGATTTCTAGTCAAGTCAATAACACACCCGGAGAGGTGGATTATCAGCGTGCACAACAAACAGTTACTTCAGGAGGCACACCAGGCTCAAGTGGCATGGACGACACGTACAAAATAATCCATCACTGATAGCAATACGGCAGTGGCTAACCATAATGCTTATCTGCAGTACAATCGTGAAAAGTAACGATACAGACTAAAATCCAATCACGCGACACAAAAGCACATACCTTCGTCATGGGTACACGTCTGACGTTGGAGACAATTATCACAGGCCGCGGGGCAGTCTTCCGTGGACCAGGTTAGATCATCCAAATGCGTTGCGATCAGACTGCGTCGGCAACTGACTGGGTCCAAACAGTAAGCTACCATCCCGTAGAGTTTCGTCAACCCAGTTCGCTCGGCAGAGACCATACTTGCCAGTCGGAACAGATCAGCGAATCGCCAAATTAATATACATTCCGCCAGGTCCGAGTCACGTCCGGCTCTTCCGGATTCTTGGTAGTAGTTTTCCAAGCTTTTGCTTGCAGAAAAGTGTACCACAAAACGAACGTTCGGTTTGTCTATCCCCATACCGAAAGCCACTGTGGCGACTATCACCTGAAATATACCAAACAGTACTCAAAAATGGTTCGGTTAATCATCCCGAGTAGAACAAAATAAAGAACCAAAAAAATCCATTAAGTCGGGATGATTTACAATGAACCTATTGATTCCGAAGCAAAGCTGGCTAGACGCCACAACGTGAGGCAGGCGAAAAATGTTCGCATGTTACATGTTGACTTTGTTCGTTCCGGGCGACGTTACGCAAAATGGAGTTTCAGGGAGGCTGTCTTCAGGTTAAAGAGCCTGATCCACATAGAACTAGCAACAAACAGAAGAACACTGACAGTTATAGCCAACGTCTCAAATCGTATATCATTTCCTTAATTGTGAATAGGTGCTTAGACTATAACCTGGAGAATTTCTGCGACAACATTAGAGCTATCAACTATTTGGTGTGCAGTCCCGACCTCATATCATACCATTCCTCACATTTTGACAATTCTGGACCTTTTTCGACCGTTGGACAGTAGAGCAACTCCTCTGAAATGTCCGGTTCACACATAACGTGGTTGTATCTGTGTCGTCTCGTACGCCCCTAAACAAATATTTCACTTCCACTACTCAGACTCGTTCGGATTAGTCTCCATATTTTTACGATCACTGAAACACAAACTAGACAATGATTGTAAACGACCTCACGCTGAGTTGGCTCGTTACGTAAACCCGTTCGCAAGCTCCAACCTTTTACTGGCCTAGATGCAAGAGGTCCGAGGCGGACATGATACGGTGGTTAGTAGGTGGACCGTGACAGACATTTCACACTGATCCATCAGCATCAAATTTACAATAACACAAACTCTCTTGTACGCCAAACAACTATAAAGTAAATCATAAACAAATGGGTTAAGAAACTGAGTCCATAGCGTAATGGGATGTTACGAAATGTCTAGCGACTGCAGACACCGGTTATTTGCATGTTTCATTGCACCGTTGTCCTTCAGTAACAAAAACATTTGCCTATCTCCACAATTGTTCTTTCACTTTGAAGGTCATGCATCCCTCGGGTTTGTCTGTATGACCTTCACCGTAGTTACATGTAGGTAGGTTAACCACGTTTCACAACAAAGCGAACCACAGATCATAGCGTGATAAAGTGGCGAAGAGCCACCAGCCTTTAGAGTATGAGACGTGTATTGTTGAGTAACACAAGTGGACTGGATAACGTCAAACAGTTTAAGTTTGGAGAACTTGAGTAAATAACTCTAAAGGGTTTGATAAGGCTATCAAAATATCAAGGTGAAAACAGGGACAACGTACCAAAATACGTTCAGCGAACCAGTCCATATGGATACGCGACCGATCAGCAGGGTCCATGTTGGCGTGATAAGGAGCAGCTGGTAGGCCTTTCTGACACAATTCTTGAGCTACTTCCTCTGTGTCTTTCTGTGAAAGACAGTAAACTATCCCTATGAACAAAAAAAATTTCAAATCATCACAGACGTACAGAAAATAAACGGATCTATGGTTATTCATTTACACTAGACACAGACTGCAAGCAGCTAGTGTACAATGCAATAACAAAGTTAAATCGTATGTGGACCGGATACAATCAAGTTTGCACATGTCAACGCCAGAATGGTCGCAACCAACATGCAGAGTGTATATCCATATATGCGCAAAGTATTTCGAGCTACTTCGAACCTTGAACAAAGTAGAAAGTGGTAGAAAGACATCGGATAGAAAATTCGACGTCGACATCTACTTAAATCGGTATGTGGGTTAACCGCATGTTTAAGAATTGCTTAAACTCAATAGGCCTACATATATGATATGGCGATAACCCGGCCAGTAGTTGAACAGTAGCAGTTGAATAGTAGTTGAATGTAGCAGCGCTGACCTACAGAACGGTGTAGTTGACAGCAGTATCCACCGACAGAGATAGTCGCTGGATCAGTATGTGCGAATTCTGCCAAGCAACAGGGCTGATGAATACTGCAAAACAGTGAAGCTGGAAAACAACTCGCTAGATCAAACACTAGGTCTGAAATGTTTACTCAGGCTACTCAGAGTACATAGAATACAAAACGATACCCTCAGTCCAGAAACGCTTGAAAAAGCAGCGAACTCACCCGTTTGCCCCCGATAGCGTTTGTCTATCAAACAGTACAGCTGATCTATCGAATGTTTGGGAGCACCACTGACATTCTTCACCTGCGAAACACAACGAAAGCGTGTACGAACAATAGATTTTGGAAATATCTGGAGTGAACCAATTGAGCAACCAAAACGAACTTAGATCAAAAAACTAATAGAATTAACTGTTCAGAGCGACACAACGTTTAGAGTTTAGTCATCCATAAAAGTTAACAAGTGAAAACTTCAACAGTCAAACAATTTACATTCCCTCCCGGTTATCAATTTCCTTGAAAGGTAGGAGACATTCAGTTTGACATGACAAATCGAGAAATTATTTCGAAACCAGTATTATTTAACATCTAAATGAGAGCAGGTGAATCCAGTAGCTCAAGAATACACTTCAAAGCTACCATATAGCAGGAGCCTTAGATACAGTAGACCACATAAGAAAATTGAACGATAACATAACACACACCGAAGAAAGTAAAACAACTTTTCCCCGTAACAAATAGGAATAGAGAAGTCAGAAACAGTCTTCTGCACAATCCATCCTCTTGAGCATATTTTGCCGCATCTCGTCAGCTACATACTGCAGCTTCCAGGTTTACATCACGGAGGCGATATCAATTAATAGATGGAGGCCACCTCTCTGCGTACAGAAGGACTTGTGCATTAGTACTAAATTGCCCCTTTAACTGATGTGCGTTGATGTGTGGGTATGTTTGTGTGGTTGTTGATTTCTTTGTTTGGCTTCACAATATCCACTGAACTTTGTTATATAAACCCGCAGACTGCAGTATGTACCTGACGAGATGCACTTAAATGTGCTCAGGAGATACACTGTGCAAAAAGCCGTTTTTGACTTCTCTCCAAACCAAACAGTTCATCCTAGTGATCAACACCACGGCGATAAACACTGGCTCGATCTAGTGTGAGAAAAGCAGATCAGACACTTATACCCTACTAGAACATGAGGGCTAGTCGACAGGGTTGCAGGAGGGCATGTTCATCACATCTTTGGTGACCACTGGGACCGACACCTTGCAAATGCACTTTCGATTCATCTACAAAAGTGGTGAACGTTTACTAGCTTGTGAATTTGCCACAAACAGTTGGTCGTTTACAAGAAAGGAAGGTGCAACGGTTACGAAAGTAAACTCAAAACGATTTGCTATAGCAAATGAAACCATTGATTTTAGTTATGTGATAACGGCCTTGGTAAACAGGTAGGGTGTGCAGGGTAACTTACTTCGTAGAATAAATTTTTTCGATTATAACCTGCCCGCAGAACAAGGCAGTTACCCGGTTGAAGACCGAGCATTGATTGTATGTCCACAATCACACTGCCTGAAGCTGTTGCGGTTAGGCCGACGAGCGGTACGGTGGGAAATTGACGTCGAAGTACGTGCAAAAATTGATAGTCCGGTCGGAAATCATGTCCCCATTGACTGACGCAGTGAACTTCATCGATCGCAATTCGCTGGAGACGGTTTTGGGCGAATGCCGCCTCGAGACGGTTAAGTAGCCGTTTACTTTTAGCCAATTTCTCCGGAGTGATATACAACAAGCGCAATGGAGATGTCTTCTAAACGGTCAAGAAAAAATGGAGTGAACGTTAGTGTTTCCGTCAGAATGAATAAACAAGTTGTGCACTGGTGTCATACAGATTCTAAACATCACGAGGGTCTTAGATTAGAAATGCTGACTTGCCTGCGTAGACATTCAGCTGGCACACGTTTCCAATATCTGTTAACCGATATCCACTAACATACAAATCAATCGCAATAAACAGGCTGTCGCCGTCCTTTATTAGTGCTTCGTAAATGCATCACGAATTATTTTGCGAACCGATGTTGCTGTCCATTGATAACCACCATTAGCCACTTGTAATTCAGTCATTTCTGTTCCTAAACGAACACAGTAGGGTTGAAGTATAACGATTGAGAAACGATAGCATCATTCCAGCTGAGGGGTTTCCTGAAATGATAAAACATTCGTGGTATACAACGAGATACAGGCGTCCCTAACAGAAATATTACGGGATACATGTAACAGTATAAAACTGTTACATACTTGTAGGCGACAGCCGACGTTTGAATCAAGACTGCTGATGAATATATGTTGAATCAGCCTCAGAGAGCCGAAATGCCAACTACCGAGGACAATGAGTAAGCAATCCGTATTCAGACCGATAAGAATGAGCACTGGTTCTTTCTGTGGGAAACTAGACGCACTGCACTTTCCCAACAACGTTTCGTATATGCTTCTAAGTTTGTCATTTCAAGGCAGATACCTAATGCGAAGTAATTGCGTAACATGCAGGCGTTTTCTGAGCAGAAGTCTACACTTGGTTCGTTCTAGGGAAAAGCATTGCACATCGATTCCCCAAATGCTATGCACACACCCATACACAAGTTAGCTAGACACTTGTGTGCCTACAAATATTGTAGTGTACAGTACATGATGATTTCTTCTGCTTCCCAAGGAGAGGTACCACTTTCCGGGTCCTGCCTTTAACTCGATTTGGCATTGCAATAAAAAATCAGTTTTGAGACTTTTCGGCATCTTCTGCTTACAGGCCAACAGTCTTGAACAGTTCATTTGATACGGCTGTCCAAGTTCTTTATAATTAGCTTTTCTATTGCCTCCAACGGTAAGTTTCTCTCGCTTTATTCAACTTTCGTCTTATTTTCGAGTCTTCCACCTACAAAAAATTCGTTGAACCCTGATTTTGTGCTAAAATTAGTGTACAACAATGTTCTGGTCATTACAACTTTGACCTTACCTCAAATCACACAGTCTGTTTGGTACAGGCTAAGTGACCCAGGCAATGATGACCGAATGTCGAGAAGTAATATGCACCTTCGACACGAATCAGTGGGATTTCTGGTCCACAGAAAAAAACTGAGAGCATATGCACATAGTAAACCTTGTTTTTAAAATATGATAGGAGGTCATTGCAGTAACGTAAACGACGAATATTAGCAAACGCGCTACGTACCCTCGCAATCTTCATAGACGCCTCATCAACAAGGTTACAAGTCTACGAGATGACTTGCCTAGAAAGACAGCTCCAAGCCGACCTAACTGCGTAACGATACATCGGCTTTGGAAGTAAATTCAAAGCGCTTTGAAAGTACACACTACATAAGCAAACATGATCTCAGAAGAACTAAGTAGAATAATACCACCAATGTGCTCAATATCAGTCAGTATGCTAATTGGCATTGGTTCCACCCCGATATCCTCGGAATCTCTGGGTGCTCGTACCAGAATATCGTCTATCACAAAGTTGAAAATAAAATAAAAGAGTAGATACCGTTGTCGAATGCCACTTGAAAAGGAGAACGCTTAAAATATCTGCCCATAAATGCATAATCTGCACTCATAATGGGCAAACAACAAACTGACTGCGACAGCCAAAAAGAGCATATCGGACAACCGCGTCTGCAGTAGTTCTAAGGTCCAAAAATATCACAACCGTTGGTTGAGAAAATGAATACCGATGATCCAGATATGATCAACACATTCGCAATCAAGCCGGAAACTTGCTTGTTCTCTTATCTGGTTATCAGTGTTTAAGAAGCCGCCGCATTATGAGACTCACGACCAGCCTAGATGCAAGAGAGACAAGGTTAATACCTCTGTCGTTAGCACATGAAGTTCTTGCACCTTTTTTGAGGACAGCATTACTGATAGATTCCAATCGCCAAGCAACTCTTCAGTCCCTCATATGGAACAAAACAGTGTGGGTAATTAATTAATCGCCACCATCTTTGATAAGAGCTGAGGAAGATGCGGACATGGAGATATGTTGCATATCAACAATCTAAACTTCCAAGCCACTTTCTGACAGAGCAACGTCCATAATGTAATAGCCAGACACACTATCTCTACCATCATCATCATAACAGCCATGAGCCTGACCAAAAGGTACTGTGGCTCGGGCCGCCGCATACCTCAACAGTGACGTGGAATATCCTAGAAGAAAACGTTACTAAAAAGAAGACTAGGCGGAAGAACTAGAAATGGTATGAATACAGGTACGTCATTGACTGCGACACATCGCCATCTCGGATAACGTCTCTAACCAACGGTTTGAGTGATCACGAGGATCCCATCCAGGCAGGCGACACTTACCCACTTTGCTCAATGGAGCAGTCAAGGTCTTCATATTTCGTGACCACGTTGTTGCTTGACCACCACGCGGTTTTACCCAATTGTTGGTGGTCTCAGTATATAATGTCCGGTACGGTAAACGATCAGATGACATACGGAGTACGTGACCCAGCCAACGCAAGCTGTGTACCGTGATTAGTTGACCAATAGATCGCGCATCCCGAGCATTCCGGAATACGCGCCGGCGAACTTCCACATTGCTCACGCGATCAGTCCACTTAATATGGGCCAATTGACGGAGACAAAGATGGTCAAACACAGCAAGTCTGTTGATATCTTCTTTGTGAACAGGTCACGTTTCCGAACCATAAAGCAAAATGGAGCGCACACAGGCATTATATACCCTTCCTTTCAGCGACAACCGGACGTCTTTCCGACGCCATAGATGACGCAGTTTGGCAAAGGCAACTCGTGCCTTCGCAATCCTCGCTGATATCTCATCAGCAATATTACAGGCTGACGAGATGGTGCTACCCAAGTATGAATGAATTGGTTCAAACCAGTTCAACTGTTCCTCAAAGTGCACAGTCCAGTCGTCACGACAAAGCGTGAATTCGTGAGCAATCCTTTTGGTATATAACTTCACGAACATCTTGTCGACGTCCACTTTAATCGTGAACCAGAATAAACAGCGCCCAACTATTCTCTGACAAAAATGTCTTTACCATGACTTTGGCTCGCTCGGTCAAACAAGCAGCATAGTGCTCATACACTTTTCCTAAGTTTGAGTTTGGTTTCACGGCGGTCACTACGATATTCGGAATCAGACAGTCAGTCGATGCATGTTCATACGCTCCGTCGGACAGGCGGAAGTTCAGTTCTGTCGAACCAACCGTGCTCCTTTGAAAACACAGTACACAGATGGTTGAATCTTCTGCCCAGTGCTTGTTTGGGTTAAGCCACAGATGCAACCTGGACAGTTTGAGTGTCAGTGTTCTCCGATAAACGTATCGTACATACTTGTAACCTAATTACTAAATGACTACCAAATGTCTGTGTGTAAATGCTTTGGGAACATACGACAGAACAAGGTGTGTACGAACAACACGTTCTGAATCAAAGTATTTCAAATGAACAATAGTGTAACTAGTTTTAAACGAGGCAAAATTCCACAGAGCGGAAGTCATGGCTTAAGGGATTAAACAGACAAACACCAAAACTGAGAATCAAAATTGTGGGAATGCCGGCTCCAGGGTAGCCACAGTGTCAGCACAAATTGTTTTTGAACATACAAGGGGGGACTGTGATGTTTAATAGCCAAAGCCTCAGCAAACTGGAGTATGCGTTTCCGGTTGCTTCGAAAGATCACCGAGAACACGTCAGGAACTTTGTCTCCTGTTTGTATTATGTGCCTTGCAACGGAAGATGTGCGGTACCGTCCATCGGCATCTATACAGGCTCCTGGCGTTTCTAACTGCGTCTCCAGCCATTTGGGTACATGCTCC
>LUCH01005650.1:11471-28382 GCA_013368495.1 Paragonimus heterotremus | reverse complement strand
TCGTAAGCTCTCCCTTGCAACCTTCTATATCTTTTCTCGCCAATCCTTGTGGGAAAGTGGCTCTCAAGTTTATGTATACGAACTCTGAGTTCGTTTGATGAATTAGTGGAAATCAGACAGTTAATTCGTGACGCGCAACCTCACATATTTGCTTTCACGAAGACCTGGTTTACAGCAGGCATCGGTGACAGCAAACTGAGTGTCCCCGCTATTCAGTTTACCTAACTGACTCCACCCGAGGGAGAAATGGGACTCTGCGATTTACCTTCGCCAGCATCTTTCAATACTCGCCGTTATAATTGTATTTCAGTCGTCTGATCAATGTGATGCTCTTTGGCTTCCACTGACAATGCGTGGCCGAGACTCATTCCTAGTGGGGGTCATTTACCGTTCTCCTTCATCCGACGTCTCCGACGACGACGCTCGTTTTGTGAAACCAGACAACTTACTGGAACAACAACCGTTCACTCGTCTGTTTATTATGGGTGACATTAGTGCTCCCAAGATAAACTGGACACCAGTTACTCACTAGAAATGTGAAAGCGGATTCTCGACCTCCTTATTGACGCTGATACGATGAGTAGCGTGGACACAGCACTTCAGCGCCCCGAAACGACATCGTCCTGGTCAGACTCCCTCCGTGCTCGAACTGGTTATCACTAATGAGAGCCAGCTGGTAGACAGAGTGTCCATCAAACCGCCACTTGGACACAGTGACCACTCTCTGCTCATCTTTGTTCCTATCTACTACTGGTTACAACAACCGGTAAGGAAGTCCACAGTTCGAAACTTTAATCAGCCTGATTTTAGCGGCCCTAGGAGCTACCTAGTTTTATTACTTTTTGGTTATGCCCCCGTGGACCAGAACTGCTGCGCACTTCAAAGCGCAGTTGATAAGGCGGACGACTTATTTGTGCCGCGCAAACTGGGCTCTTTCTCTTATCGGCCACCTCTTCCGTGCAGAATACGTCGTCTCCTTAATGACTGTTCCCATTTGTTTGCGGAACATAATATTAGGGGAAACACGGAAGACCAATGCGCGTTCCCCATCGTTCGATAGAGATATAGACGGGAAATTCGTGAGCAAACCAGGCGCGCATAAGAAACGGTCCTCCTCATAGCCCGCGGGAACAAAAGCTTCTTAGTCGAACATATGGAGCTACTGAGATCGGTAAACCGTCGGCCGATTTTTTGTGGCTGCCCGACGGGGAGACCTCATTCGTCTTCGTAGTTGTGGCCAAGTTATTCTGGGAGTACTACTCGACAGTTTACAGATGCCATCTTTGAATTTGCTGAGACTTTTGACCGTGTCCAACATGGCCCCCTGAAACATATGCTGAAAGCCTATGGTTTTCAAGGAGAGGTTCTCTGCTGAATGGTATCTTTCTTCGATAATAGGACGTTTAGAGGTGAAACCTGATAAGGCCATACCTCTCCCTCGTTCATTTCTGCGGGAGTTCCTCGAGGGTTAGTGTTTGGTCCTGTTATTTCTGATCTACACCAATGATCTTCGTGGCTGTCACACTAGTCATGGGTTTTAGTAGTGTTGCGTACGAGTCTTGACTTGAAATTCCTGATCCATATTCACTTGAATTTTGACGGCTGCGCTGTGATTTGTTTTACACACACTCTCTCTTTAGAGTGGGCCTCGCTGATCAGTTCTCCACTGTAGCGGATGATGATGGTCGGCGAGGACATTACATGAAGCTTTTCAAGCTTCGTTTTTGGACATTTCTCAGGCAGCGGTTATTTTCGTACAGGTTATTAACTTCTGGAACAGTCTTCCTGCTGAGGCTTTCATTATCTCTTCCACTTATCGCATTAAAGCATCACTTTACTCTCATTTACCAAAAGGGAACTTTTGCGAGTAACCTTAGTTTGTTCTGTGATATTTACTGCAATTCCCAAGAGCGGTGCTACGCCCTGTTTTCATTGAATGCTTTCCAGATCAGTGGACGCCTGATTGACAGTGAACGAGAAAGACCGACTAGATCTGGGACCCCTGGGCACCTGCTTTGAACGCGTGTATCAAAAGCTGAGTCGCTGAATCGCTGGCCCCGTAGTTCGTAGCACTGGAGCGTTGTGAATTCCTGGACCGGGCTTCTTTTTTCCAAGTATGTTTGAGACAGGTTGACATTGAACCTTCGACAGTCTTCCGGACGACTTCGGAACCTTAAGAGGTATCTCGTGATCCATGCTTATCAACATAATTCGGCGATTACAAACGGGGGCGGAAATTGATAACACCTACAGTGACTGTTGTGTCTAAGTTGCTCACTGGCTTTATTACGCGTCGACTCACAGGGCTCTGAGAATGTCAGAAACGTGACGGACGCGGGAGATTCCGATCCCGTCGAGAGTGCGTTGTTCACACTTTCACCATGCAAATAATGTGGTTGGATTCCTAGAAACACGTCTGTTGAAAGACCGTTTGGTTGTCTTCAGCACACCACAGGTTGGTGTGCAGGTCTCGTCCGCGTTGTACTGAGTGATGCAAAGGCAACAACATCCTGTTCGCGTTCACTTCAGTTGTCTACCGACGTGGCAGGCAGTAAACCCTCCTCCCAATATATATGCATACATACTTTTGGGAATCCGCTGATATAGTCTATTTATAAACTCACTGCATCAGGCGACCAACACCGATCTGTAAAGCATTCCGATCTTATGCCGACCTCACGACGTTCTAGGCCTTGAGGCCATTAGCTAACACTAAACATGATGATTCAATTATTCAGGAAAGACCAATGATATAGACCAGAAATAACAGTGCTTCCAGATTTGAGCCTCGAGTAATCCCACTGGGCACTTTCCATCAAGAGTGTGTGTGCGGAGGAAGTCTTCCAATGTACTCAAAGCAGGGCAGTGACGTCAAGTGCCTCGAGCTTGTTTGGGAGTCTTGCGCGTGGAACTTCGCCGGAGGCATAGCTGAAGTCCACAAAGATTACGTTTATTGGCGTACTGTTAGCTTCAGTTTCAACCCATGCTCAATTGTTAGCAATAAATTGATCAGACAGTATTCGCCTTAACGGAACTCACGTTGACTGCGCTGCAATGCGATCCTCGTACACTGCACTTCCTACTCAACTTCCCACAGTAGTTGCAAACACTGCTACAACGTTCGTATCCGCATTCAGTTAGCGGAGATAGTCCATCTGATTGCATTACGGGGGACAGGCCCTTAGCCGCCGGTCAAACCATGGCAGCTCTTGACCGGAGAAGTCGACTTGGAACAGAGTATCAAACACTGCTTACATGTGTCCTCCCCAGCTGACTGTCAACGTATAGATCATTTTCATCTATATAGCCAATGGAGTTTGCTTCTGTTCCCATTTCGGTAATCAGTAGTTACAAGTTAATTTGACTTACTCTAAACGCTGCTTTCCCACTACTGAGTTATCTCCAGTGAATCGTGGGGACTTCATGATTACTACTCCCCAGTGATGGGGAGTAATTTCAACGGCTGATGTCCGACTCTTCCGGAGTAAACAACAAACTTAATGTGGACGCTCGGTTACTGAGGTATCGGGCATGCAAACGTGCTGTCGTAAACACGCGCCGGATGAAACATCCATCATGTCTTCCATGTTGACTGGACACCGCCAAAACCCCCAATCAGCCTGTAGCCTGTGAAGTCGCTTTTGATGACACAGGGGTTTCCAACAACATACTGCTAGAACTCTTCCAGCAATCCAAGAATTTTGTGGATAAAACCATCATCGCATCACTCTCGAGAGATAGTTCAATTTTGCCACATCGACTTTCGTAGCAATCGTCCTGTAATGCAGTCGCCGCGGCGAAAGTGGCTGGGATGGTCTTTCGTATGTGCATGAGCATCCCACTTCTACCCCGCATAGATAGTCTGTCAGAACGGAAAAGCTGGTAACCAGACATAACAAATTAACCATCCCAGCCTGAGACCTTGTGTCAGATTTTGGTTAATGCCACTGATAATGACCAACCCAGTATCCTAACACTTTCTGCTGGCTACACATATTTCCAACATTAGCGACCATTACTTATCTCAGCTACCCGCCATGGTCGTGCCGTCAATATCACCACATAGTTGGAATTCCACTGACGCCAGTTTCTTTAAACAAGTATTATCGCAGCCAAATTCATTTTCGGCTTACGGCGAATTATCAGAAAACCCTTAATGAACAGACCTTGTTCACCACCACCTCTAAGTCCTTTCAGTTCTAAGTCCGTCCTGGGAAGTTTTATGTACTACAATGAAGAAGACCGCGCAAAAATACGCACATTTTGTCGTTGCAATCATCGCGCGCGACAACGGACAGTCATGGCCACTTTCTTAGGCCCAAACACGACTTTCAGCGGTCGAGACTGAGAGGTGGCCCAGTCTGGATTGGGTGTTTACAGTTCCTGTGTGGTTCCAGTGCACACCACTGCGGATGGTACCGGAAACGTCCTTGAACGATTGGCGACCTTGCGATGATTACCATGCTCTCAACAGCTGTACAATTCCGGACAGGTATCCTATAAAACGCATTCACGTTGCCCAAGAGTTGCTTGAAAGTTGAATTATGATCAACTGAAACATATTTTGGTATCCACCTTCGGCGATTTTGAGTTTGTCACAATGTAAACGGCGTGCACGAGCGAAAATCGGAGGGCCATGCGATGTAATATGATGTTCTACATTGTGTTCAATTGTCTCAGTATAAAACCATGGACGGGTTAGCAAAGAAAATATTTTCAGCAATGCTGCGAAAGAAGATGTTGGTGGAAGAGCGGGTTGGATGCCGATTGACGCGATCGTCGATTGGACACTGTTTACTGTGCACGCAGTGCTATTGTCAATTAGCTTGCGCCTCGTGACATCAACGGAAAGGTTGAACTGTGTCAGGAAGTCAACACCGATCAGTGGTGTTTGAACGTCAGCAAGCAGGAATATCCCTCAAAAACATCGCCGGAGACCAAGATCGACGGTGAGAGAGCGTTTCCCATAGGTTTTGATGCGACCTCGATTGGCAGCCTGTAAATTATACTGGCCGGACTGAAGTCGATCATTTGGTTGCAATAAAATGACGCTGAGCTCGGCTTCGGTGTCAATAAGGAACCGCAAGCCGGTCGATCGACTTCTGGTGAAAAATAGACGACTAGTTCCTGCTGGACCAGCGACAGTAGTCGCCGCTACTGGCTGGCCTGCCGGTTTGACGGTGACGCGCGGCGGGTTCGGAATGTGCACAGCTGGTTGCACTTCTCCTTTTTGTGCCGGAAGTCTTGGGGGTACCAACGCCATCTTGATGGACTGCGTTAGTTAGATCGCGCTGATCGTGCACACTTTCTGAAAGGGATGTTTCTACAGTTCATTGATCTGTATGGCCATACTGTCCATACGATGGTACATCTTCTCTTTTTCAGACGTTTTAGGCCAACATCCGTACTTGGGATTGAAGGAGAGGACGTGGGGACAGCTATGGTTGCGGCGCACGTCGGTTGTAAGGGGAAGGTTTCTGATACTTTGTCCGCAAGAGCTGCCAATCCGTCGACTAAGCTATCATCATCCATGGCGGCCAAAATACGTTGTACCGCAGAAGGCAGCTTTCCGCCGACAACTGCTACAAGACGGCGTCATCGCTCTTCTGCAAGCCTGAAACGCCTCTCATATAACGTAGCAACTGAGGAGTGGACCGGTCGCCTAGCTCGACTGAGTTGAACAAGTCATACAGCAGTTCAGCTTCTCACTTCCCAGTCCGTTTAATGATGGCACCATTTAGAATGTTATAAGGGGAATCGGACGATACTGATTTCAACAGGTCTTCCACTTCTGCATCGACATAAAAGGGAGAAGACTGAACCACGTAAAGGAATTTCATTTTCTCTGATGTTATTCGCCTGGTGGTAAATACGGCCTCAATCTGGTGGAACCGCAGTCGACAGTTTTGGGCGCCGTATTCGGGCAACACATAGCAGCACTGTATTCGGTTTTAATGTCAATGTGCACGGTGTTGTTGCAAGTGAAAAACAAATCGGCGAGAAACTGTTCGGGAGAAAAAATAGGCGGGCTCACCGATTTGACTGGTTGGTCCACTACAAAATATTGCTGAGCCCGACGTGAAATTATAAAATTTGAGCGTCGATAGATCAGCTGATCGGCGGAGCTAAAATATTTCACTGTCCGACCACTTTACCGGCCCGGAATCATCAGGAATGAAGAAGACTGAGATTCTGCGCGTTAAACCCCATGTGTTAGTGTTGATGAGTTAATTCACAATTGATGGTGTGTGTTTCAAACAAGTCTACACCTGAAGATAAAAAACGATGTTTACAAAATGTGCAAGAATTAATCACAAAATATTACTGCGACTCGTGGGCATTATGAAGTCACAATCAAAAATAGAAGCATTGTGGGCCGTATTCGCGGCTTTGCGTTGCGATTCTATGAGATTACGTTCAGACTGTCCTGCGCGCCACCAAACTAACAGATCCTCTGGACGCACAACCATACAGGAGGCAGACGGTTACTGTAAGCATTATGAACGTTTTGACATTCGATCAAATGAATGCGTTAAACCGTACACTTGCAAGCCGACCAATCAGGGAACTTCCACGTTGGCCCGTAACAGCGACGGGCATCGTCGTCGTCGTCGCACTCTGTCACCTCATATTAGTAAAGAATGCGAAAACCGGAGACACGTTCCTGGTTGATACCAGGGCGCAAGTTAGCGTGTTTCCGCCCATAAAGAATGAAGTGCCAAAGCCATGCAGCTCACAGCTCCGTGCTGCAAACAGCACGCCTATAACCACATGTGGACGGCGTTCTTTGACTCTTAATTTAGGCCTTCAGCGGATAGTCCGTTGAGTGATTACAGTTGCCGCGGTACATTTCGCCATGATCAGCATCGATTTTCTCCGGTATTCCGACCATCTGGTCGATAGGAGACGCCAACTGTTAATGGATTCCCGCAACAAGCTACGTATACCCCGCACGCACGCAACTGTTTGCAGGTATAATCCCCATGGGCGATTCGCGGACCTCTTCACCGAGTCCCCGTAACTTGTTGGCACGTCGAACGATAGTTCAACATTGACAACCAATGTCACACATCACATCCGAATTAATGTATTCCCCGTCTCAGTAAGGCCTCGCCGGCTGGCTCCCGACAAACCAAAACTCGCCACGGCAGAGTTCGAACACATGCTCCAACTCTGAAAAATACGCCCTTCCGAGAGTCCATGGGCCTCATCGCTGTATATGGTTTCTAAGAAGTCAGGTGATTGGCGCCCTTGCGGCGATTACCGCGGGCCCAACAAACCAATCTTCCCTGAAAAATACCCAATCCCGCACACGCAGCATTCAGCTACGTGCTTACTTGGAAAAGCCATATTCGATGAGACAAACTTAGCACGTGCTTTTCCTCAGATTTTGGTGACCAAAGGCGACATCCCCTGGACCGGAGTGATAGCTTTTTCTACTATGTTCTGATGTTATTTGGTTTGAGCAACGCATCGCAAACTTTCTAACGCTTCATCAATGAACTGTCGCGTCTTTTGAACTTCGTTTGCTCTTATCTATATTATATTTCAATAGCTAGTTTTCCACTAGACGAACATCGTATGCGTTATATTGCTGTACTATAACGTTTCTCCCATCGTAGCGTTACAGCTAATTTCACCAAGTGCGAACCAGGTAAGGCCGCAATCAAATTTCTGAGTCAAGAAACCACAGAAACTAGAATCGCCGCACTCGCGGATAAAATGGAACGCATCCGCGAATACAGGAAACCAAATTACTTTGAACAACTTCGTAGTTTAGTGGTCTAGTTAACTACGACTGACGTTCCATACATCGTTGTGTGCACCTGAAGAAGCCAATGACTGATCATCTCAGTGGAGGTGAACGGAAATTCTAGTTCACCGAGACTGTACGCACTGCATTTATTAAGCTCAGGGATGCGGTCGCGACTGAGCTCTGCTTGCTTATTCTGATTTAAATGCATCACTGTCAATCTTAACCGACGCTGCCAACAAGGCTGTTGGTACTCAGTTATAGCAATTCGCTGTTAAGCAGTGGCAACCTTTGGCTTTCTTCTCTAAACGTTTATGACCTGCGGAATACAGCTGCGACACGTTTGATAGAGAGCTACTGCCAACTAATTTAGGCAATCATCACTTCCGGCATTTCGTAGAAGACAGGCTCTTAATGGTCACATTATTCGCTGTCGCATTATTCCAGACATAAGAACTTGGTGTATCTCTGAGTCTTCCGATACACGATCAAATAGTACAAGTTACTTTACGTTCCGTAAACACTGCGGCTCAGGACGTGGCGGAGAGTGGTTAATTTACCTAATGGGGCATTACTTGTTATCATACTCAATCATCCATGGCCTGATATGAATATTAGCGTCCTATTGCTGTTATCGTCTATCTGATTGCAGGATTTACTCTTAGGATGCGTCTACAAAGCACCTAACACCACAAATGACGACAAGATTAACTTTATTAACTGACCGAATCATGTATCAACCTTGCCTTCACTTTGCAAAATAGGTGGTAGAGAGTTCACTATGCCCAACATCTCTTGGACCTCATTCATGGCCTCTGCAAATCAGGCTGAGTTTCTCGTCTGTGTTCAAATAAACGGATGATGCCAACAGGTTTCAAAACCTACCAGGCTGGACATCACTTTATATCTCATTTTAACGGCAGGTATATCCTTGGTCACTATGTTCATCTTTGATCGATTAACAGGAAGCGATTACAATGTAGTCAACATCATCTTTGACATAAAAGCCGTGAAGTTTGGAGCGCCCTATATAACCGCCAAATTCTGTCCGTCGACTAAAAAATGTTCACCACTCTGCTGAGATGCCTGCATTGTCAACAGTTCATGGTTATACTTGGCAATTCGTTTTCGCATTTTGTTGTATTTATAGTTTTGTCATCATCATCGGTATACCTGCGTGAGCGCATCATCATAACTTTGGGAATGTAATGGTCAATCCGAATAAGCGGGAGTTACTACGCAATGTCTGTCTTCTTCAGTTGTGCAGCATTTTGAGCAAGTGAGGCAGTTGCACTGCAGAATATTTTTGCACAGCATATCGGTTGATCTCTCGACTGCCAACGTTCGCCATCCCATGTTGCGTGTGGAATTATCTATAGGTCGTCTACTGAACTCGCTCTCTGGCGATGTCTTTCTTTCTTTTGGTGGTCGACTCAATTCAGTCGACCTTGATTTAACAGCGATTCGCTTCTGTTTTACTGATACTTTCTCGGTTTAACTTGCAAGCTTACTTTATGTAACCATCCGTTATCCTCACGACTTTTTTGTGCTACCGTAATTTCAGTCATCTTTAACAATTGGTTGTCTACTCACATACAAATCTGGCCCTAGTACTGCAATCCAAGTATTTAATAAGAACTTCGAGTTTCCATTAAAATCTCAGCCCCGGGAAGACCAGAAAGTCGTAATGTGTGCCATGAAGACTGGAATCTGTCCATGCAGCACCAGCCCCATTTTTAATGCAGCAAAGTGGGGGCTTTTCTGGGACAAAAGGGGCTTTGTATATGAGCGGGTTTTTCATGGTAAGTACAAGAGGTCATTCTATGCTGTATGTTTCTTGCACTGTGTCTACTTCTGTTGTTGATGTGGGTACCAACATGTTATTATACCTGACCTCCTGGTTTTGTTTTAATGCATCATTCGATCATAAATTATTATGCTCAGCTCGGTTTGATTTAGAACGCGGTATGTCGTGTGGGTCTGCTTTTCGATGTCGTTGTGTGTTTGCGCGATATTGATTATGTTTAACACCAAATAAAACATTGCTCTTCGGTGTCAACTATTTACCGAAAGTGTAGGAGGTGCAGGCAGCGTAAATTCGTTTCGTTGCGATCTGTACAATATCTTGTACCCCTTCCCTTTTACTGTTCTTCACACCTTCTACTCTCCTCAAACTCACATGTACACTTGAGGTTAGATCGATGGGAATCGAATGTATCAATAAAAATTATCCCTTCTGTAAGGTCACGTGTCCCGCCCACTTTCTGCGTTTGTCCACGCTCACGTACTGAATTCTGGACAGTTAAAAACGGAGACAGTCCACCATGGATTTCAGAATATTTTCGGATTTATCTGTTGTCACCATTATCGCCACTATAAACCCAGAATGTTCTTGGAGCAACACGACAGATCGCATCCATTGAAAACCTCCGTTCACTGTAGTGGGACCCCAAACAAACCACCCTCACGAACTATTGTGGGTCAGTTGCTTTAGTTTTCATTACATTTAGCTTCATGTTCACACCTAAGTTTTGTATAGTGTTCACGTCCACTACAATTTTATATACGCCATTTAGTAAATTGTTCCAATTTTCCCATCATCACCTCAATTCCAGTGGTCTGCTTCCCAATCTGGTTACCGCCGCTTCCCCCATCACCTGTACGAAACGCAGTATTTGTATCGTTTATGGATGTCTCTGTATCGTTCATGGATCATATAATGTTTTTGAGCTTATTCTGCGCAACAAATTATAGAAGACTTCGTTATTCGTTACCGGTGTCCTTACGCAAACATGTATATATTCACATATCTGCTTCCAGATTCGTATGCTATATACACATTTCCACCATAGAGCTAGGACCTTAACAATGTGCGACAGAAATGACGAGCGAGAGTCACATGTAGTACATAATACTATGCATCGTTATGTTGACTGTCATCACATTTCTTTTCACCTCACGTTTCAGATAACTGAAATACGGGTGCCTAGATTACAAGTCAGCAAATCAGGTAAGACGGATGATTTTCTAAAACTATGTACTTTCGTTCGCAAACTGCATCAACATGTTACTTTTGTTATATCTAGTGTGGCATATTAACCCCAAGTTTCCTTCCAAACATTACGTATCGCTTGTTGTGCAATCACTATAACTGTTCGTTCATGCATTTTTATCCACATCAACAGCAATATTACGTTGATCTGATTCACTGACGTCTTTATTTACAATATCTTATCCGTTATTTTGCAGACACTCTTCGAAAACAAGCCATCTATAGAGACAATGAAGATTATTGGACAAAGATCTGATTTCCCTGGTTTAAGTGGTTTCTCGGGGAGCTGGAAGTACGGAACTTGTGTAGTGGTCCCGCCTCGAGATATTCCGGTAAGATCCAGTAGTACGGAGCTCGTGGTTCCACAGCAGACTCTATCTCGGTTTGGGTGTTGTCCGTCCGCATCGATCACGTTAACTGCTGAGATGGTGAGAGTATGTGAAGTGTGTTGAATCTTGAAGCAGCTAGCAGTAGTCGGGCGACTAGAAAGATTGCACCGTTTTGTTGCATCACAGTGGAAGGGGAAAACTATACGAGGAAGGTAAGAGAAATTGGAAAAGACGAGAGAGGAAGGAAATGACAACAATGGAGGTACATGGGGCTATACGTGTCCAACTGTCAACGGCCATCTTGGGGTAGTCCAGTCATCTAGTTGCCGTTTGAATGCATAAAATAACGTTGCCATGACAATCGTCGCAGAAAGTGAATTCAATATCGAACAGACTCGGACAGCAAAACTATGTCGTCTTCATGAAATGGTACTACGTGGTATGGATATCTTGCACTCATGGCCCTTGAAACTCACAGTGTCGGCGAATGTAAAAAAAATTTTGTTGGGGTGACCCGGAAAGCATAAGATGTTGTACATTAATCCATTATCACTACTCAGATTCCTGAAGGCCAAAGGAATTAGTTCCAGCTTCAAAAGGCAGTCTTCATACGACAAGGAAAACAGACCCTCAACCCGCTTAGTGGCCCGTCTCTGGATTGCCTATAGAGCAATGACGTCTTTCTTCTGGTGTGGCGCACACGCCTGAATGTTGACTTCTAGCAGTGGCCTTACCGTTGTGCTGTAGATCCGCGGGAATCTATCGATTGGGAAATTCCCGTGGATCCTACTGAGCCTGGCTAACCTGCTACTAGCTTTCTTTACCAACAGCATAGTGTTAGTAGTTGGGGAGAGATCTAATATGACGACGGTACCTAGGTTGCGCCCCTTGTGGACACTGGCTGGGGTAGCTCTACCGATGCAATATGTTCTAATGCTGTGATGACGAACGTGCATAGTCTTTGACTTTGACGTGTTGAAGGACAGTTGAGTTTCCACGGACAATAGATGCAGGCCATCTAGGTCTCTCCATTAAAGTCTTATGCGTCGTCAACGCTGTGTAAGACAGGCCACAGTTTCGTATCGTTAGCATACATCACAACGGGAGAGTATGTCACGTCTAAGAGATCGTTACATAAACTATGAATAATAGGGGACCCAATATGGAGCGTTGTTTTGCACTAGTTGTAGCGTTGAACTGCCTGGATAGCTCACCGTTACCTTTGACCGTGTATGTCCGACAGGATAGGCATTGTTTGAGCCAAATACAAACCTCACTGCATTAGCCCATAACGTCCCATTTGTCCAGTAGTATGCTGTGGTCGACTTTATCAAACGTGAAGTCTAAAAACACAGCATCAACCGGGAGGCGTTCTTCGGCAGCTTTTGTCCACCAGTCAGCGACAGTCAGCAGGTTGGTCGTGCATGAGTGACCGTTTCTGAAGCCATGCTGCTCCGGCGCCAACAGTGAGTGGGTATTCTGATACTTTCTCACGAAATTGTTTACTATGCTCTCCATCACCTTTAACATGGCTGGTAGTGGAGTAATCGGTCTGAAGTTACTGGTGTTCGTTCGATCCCCACCTTTGTAGATGGGAGAGACGACGCCGTGCTTCCAAGTGGCTGAAATGCAACCAGTATAATATGAGTGTTGGAACAAACGGGCAAGCGGTTCCTCCAGTTCATCTGCGCATTCTTTCAGCATTGATGAGGGTGTCCCGTCAAGACCCATGGACTTATTAACGAGCAGCAGAAGTAACTTGGCGCGTACGTTAGTTGCGGTAAAGTTGCGGGATGAACCCGAGGAAAGATCAGGACAGAAAACCGTGGTGCATGGTTCCGTGTCAGCGGAGTGGCTGAAGACGGATGCATACCGAGCACGTAATATCTTAGCTGCCTCATAGGTAGAGGCAGAGTCCTGAAAATCCCATGAGAGAGGTTACGGCAGCTTTCGATCTGGTCAAAGAGGTCATGTGTCCAGGGAACCTTTTAGGATAATCGGCGGTAGTTCTCGCAAGTGATAACTTCTGATCCCTGCGGTCGGTGTGTACGGTTTCTGTGCATTGATTACGACGGCATTTGTATACCAGGTGTGAGGCACCATCTTCTTCAAGGGGAAATGCATCCTACGGGGCTCGCTTCTCTTTCATCAATCGCCTGATGGATGGTTTGGGCCAGGACGACTTACACGTTGGGCGTGCAGTGTAACGTGGAACTGAACTAGTTATCGCGGTGTTTAGGTATGACATAATACGCTCTAGATGTTCGTTTATCGTGCTACGTTCTTTAGGTGGTGGCAAGTTAGGTTGGGATAAATGTTCCCACATCTTTCGAAAGTTGGCTCGTCTGGAATTACGTCGAGCCGACAGTAAAGGGCAAATGATCGCGGCAATGCATCTTACGCGAAAACTGATTGTGGCGTGGCCGCTTGCACCTAGGGGCTTACCAACATCGACTATACCCACCATATGGGGCTTGGTAGTTAACACCATGTATAGTTGAGATGGCCTGTGACCTTCTCTCCACCTTGTGGATTGATCGACATAATCGGTGAGTCCTACCTACTGCATAAGTTTGTAGAATTCAGTGGCCGCAACACCAGACATTAGCCCGCTGGAGAGACCTGCACGCCAGAAGTTGAAGTCCCCTAGGACGATGGTGCGATGTCCGCGGTACTCTGCATCCTTTCATCCTATTCTGAGGCTGCTGAAGTGCCACGATAAACGACACCGACAATGGCTTTTGATAAGTGAGGTGTCCTAACCCTTATCCACAGGGACTTTTCGAGTGGAAGCAGGGTTGGGTCTCTGTTCAGAGCTGTGTGAAAATTCGCACCAAAGTAGATTGCTACGCCCCTACCTCTGCTGGCTAGCCGATCCTTGCGAAAGATAGTATACCCAGGAATTTTCATCTCATGATCGGATATGTCCGGCGTTAGCCATGTTTCCGCTACAAATACGATTCTGGGCTTCTTTAAGTCTACAAGCTTTCGCAGTTCCACCACTTGTTTAATAATAATAATAAAGATAATAATAATAAAAGTAATAATAATAGTAATAATAATACTGGTATATTTCTTAACTCCTCTGTGAGAAACACGTCCAAATGAGCGTGATCAGCACACACATTTCAACGTGAAACACACCGTAAAAATATTTGTTAATTGTAAAATACGCCAATTACGGGAATTGAGTGACAAAACGGACAGAGTGATAGGGGAAAAATCTAGTTCAGGAAGAGGCAGTTGGATCACGCCTCGTAAACGATAGTCCTGAACATTTTCAATGTTTGATTAAAAAATGTTGAGTAGTTACATCAATTCCCGCTGCACAATGTTAACGTTGGCCTTATGTTCAAGTTAATGCCAGGAAAAAGATTTTTCAGGATTGACAAAATGAACTGTCGAAGAATTTTGCTATCGTTTGATGTGGATGGTTCCGGGAAAGTATGTTAAAACTTTTGTGAAGATGAAGGAAGATAGGAAGGTCCCAAGTTTCCCGGAGAAATGAACGATCTTCTGGACTGGACTCCGTTATTTTGTCAAAATGAACGGAATTTCACAGACCTCGCGAATTGTTCAACCAGTACAGGGGTTCAATTGTCCGGACGTTATGGAATGTTTTATCGCATTATAATTTATCGTGGAATCAAGGATAGAAAGTAAAATCACGTGGTGAACAGAAGAACGTGAAATGACCATGTGAAGTATGACTAATAATGGAAGCTGATATTTTCTGACCAAACCATCTACATAAAATTTATAATTTTTGTGTTATCGAACAAAATATATATCTCTAGCTGACAACTGAAAGTTAATAAGCATGCACCACCAGCTAGATACGTGTACCTGCGTACTCTCATCTAGGATGGTGTCTGTCTTCAAATGTGTAACGAGTACTACCTGAGCTAGGCCGACGCTTTTAAAGTCGGCTGTATCAGGTTTTGGTCCGTGAGAGACGTGGTGGGCTACTGATGACCTACGGTAGCTTGGTCATCTTTACCACACTTGCAGCCATGAGAGGTATACCAGTAAGAGGTGTCTGACGCTCATACCTCGATTTATCTGCGTTGAGTCGGATCTCAGATGAGAAGCTTTTTTAGCGCGTACCACCTCAGAAGCACAGTGGACAACATACCTCTTGTGGAGTAAGTGATTCGTGATAGTCTGGGGACTAAGATGGAGGTCAGGTGTAGTGGGCGTGGAAGCCATTGGATAGACCATGCTCCATATTCGCCTACGTCCAGGCTTAGTTTAGCTCGAATAAACTTCCACTGGTCGAAGTCATGTTTATGCGCGTGCAGTGCATCCGCATCTTTCGGCTCCTCTGCGCCGTGTACAACTAAACTACACGCTCGGTCGTACCGGGAATCCGAGGCTTGCGATATGCCGTTCGTCGAGTCTCCCTGATCACACAAGGGAATCCGGGTTTTGTTCTTAGACAAGAATTATCGAGTCTAGGCAAGGAAGCTTTCGTTGGGAGAACCTTCTCGATGTGACACGGATTGACCAAGGGTGTCCGTCTTGGTGAGACCTACGAAGCCTGCATAGCGCGGGTTTGTCTTCCAAGCCTAGCTCAAGTAGATTGCAGATGGATCTCCACTGCAACTGATCATTAGTATTTTTCTGATCGAGCAGCGTGCTTTCGCCTTCTGGAACGTTATAGATAATGAGATTATGTCTAGCGAATTCGGGGCAGTGACTACGCTTCGGCGTATTGTGCCCTGTGTCCTGAGCTAAGGGAGTGCTGCATGACTACGGCATTCGACTAACGGCTGGGCGCTTTCTTGGTCCTTGCCAATAGGTGAGTTGGAGGCAGCAGCTTGTTGAGACACACTGACGATACGTTTAACACGTTTCCGCTTAGTGCGGCTTGTCGAAGCTGGTTTACTGACTAGTACGGGAGACGGGGGACTTTGCTTTTGTGCAGCTTGGCTGATGTTGCCTGGCGTTGGCGTATCAGGACTGCATATTCTATAGATTGAGGAACTGACTAACTCGCTTGTTCTGTCTGCATCCTGAGTGATGCTGTCCTTACGGCTGTTACGTTGGCATGTCACACGATGTCATCTGAGGGCCAGGGTGGGTGAGCCTCGGAGCCTAAAATACAAATCTATGGGAAATTCGGGGTCGCACTTGCAGTGAACCAAGTAGTTACAGGGTTCACAGGCTATGACTTTGCTGCAAGGCTCTACCACCTTTGAACACGGTCCACAGACGTCGGCAGTCGGACTAAGGACACGTCCCATGCTAATTAACTAACTAACAGATTTGCACTGTCAACCAGTTGTATGAAAAGAGGAAACCAGTGTACTGATCGTAATGGCGGTGTTGTACATTTAATGTTATGGACAATGGACGTGCGTGCATTTACAACGTTTCATTATTGTACGTATTCTTGAATTATTGGGTCTTCCGGTCTATTAGAAAGCGATGTGGATGCGGTGGGGCAATTATATGACAGGATTAAAAGGAATAATGCGTTATAGTTGTGGGAAATCGGAGGCATAGGTGAGCCTTCGCGCAGTGAAACAGTTTCGCGGCAAGTCCCCACTTTTCGCCCATGGGTCCCACCGGGGACCCGTCGGTCAAGCCACCATTTACCCACCGTTCCCTCCCAAAGCCCCCCGGGGCCCCTCATTAAACCATACGGGGAGTGCTATTAAGGTTATTCCAAAGGTGCGGGGTAAGCTCAAATGTCATGAATTGCGACAGCGAAAAACATATTATTCCTCTGATGTTATGCAGACGTACGAAATATTGACGCTTTGAAACATAGG
>LUCH01005649.1:20298-32062 GCA_013368495.1 Paragonimus heterotremus | reverse complement strand
AATAGATCGCAAATCTTGATATGGACCGTGGCTGGAGCGAAAAATGTATGAGGTTGACAGTTTGGGAAGTGTATTCCGTGGTAAGCGTTTTCTGTGCCCTCTACAGTGTAGTTAACTGCTAACTAATGAACCGAAGCTACATGGTCGACGAACATTAACTTTGAATCTCTGCTTACTCACTTTTGTTCCGGGGAAAACTTTTGTTCATCGAGTTAATCTTGTGTTTGATACTTTTTTGTTCCGTTATTGTTCTGCATTCTTTATCTGTTGAGCGCGATAAATTCGAAATATCACTGAACACGTTGCAACCGTTTAGGTGGTTGTTCTGGAAGAAATCACTGATTGGTGCTAATTTAGTGAGGACGAGCGATCACACTACACTACTCACACCACTATTAATCAGTAGTGAAATAGTAGCATTTTGAGGTTGAAGTAGCCTTGAGAAGAATATGAGCATTGGAGTGCAGCGTGGCACAGAATGGTTCTTAGTACATAAATGAGCTGAGACTTGGTGTCCGTGGCAACCGTGACGTTCTGAGACCAGTATCGTTCGCAGATGAGTGTTTTTGTTTGTGGTCAAGTTGAAACACATAACCCGTGTATTAGTTTCCGGAATAAACAGCCCTTGCGTTATCCGCGTTCTTGGTTCACAACACTAGTAGGGTGCAATTATTAGGAATACTGTAGCGAAAAAGTGTCCAATAAAGCACAATCCTTATTGTCCAACGTGCTAGTTACCATGCTACTCGCGCGCTCGCGTTTATGCATCAGAATTCCAGACCATAACACTCTCAGGTTTCCGCTCACACATCGTGTGCACTTCTGCCCTGTTTGTGTGTGTCATCGGTGCCTTCTATCGGTGGGTTTTCCGCCTGTCATTCTTTGTCCGTTGATCCGATTTCGCCGAGCGATAACTCGTCCGGTCGCTCGTATTGTCTGCTATCTATCTACTGTGAGCTTTGACCGTATTCCACGACCCTGTCGAGATATTCCTCTGAGTGTTGGAATAATTGCACCTCCAATTTGGTCGTTCATCCTATTTAGCCTGCCATGTCTCGCCCAGTCCGATCCAGTTGGGCGATCGTTCATCCGGTTGCCCATGCTGTCCCCAATCCGCACACTGTGGGCTTTTGGACGTACCTCCTTCTCGTTGAAGTATTCCGTCGAGTGTTGGAATACTCTCACCTTCAGCCTGATAATCCACCACAATATTAATTTTCAATGCTACTCTGTGACTAATTTTTTCAGTCACGGAAGCATTTACGATCTAACAGCAAGGTTAATCGAATCTATCAAGTGAATGTAAATCGGTTCACACTCATAAGGAACGTTTTTAAAGCCATAACGACAGAATGTAGGATTGCACATACAACTTACTTGTTCTTCACGTTTGAAGGACAGTTGATACTACCAACAGTTCGAATCATATCGATTATTTACGAGCAAAGACAAACCGACATGCAAAGCAATCAACTTTGGATACTGATAGTTACTTGGCTAATGTAAGTAGACCCGGTGGCAACATTGCAGGTTGAATACGGGATCGACTGAGGTGATAAGTACCTGTGTTATGATATCTTATTGTTCGTCACGGTTGTGACTTAGAAAGTGATCGACATGTATCACTGTTTCGATGCATTCAATGTTTCTTGCGTTATCGTCCTAATTAATCTTACGCATTTCCAAGCAGTCTTCATCGAACCAATTGGCTATGATTTAAATTGTTAACCTAACGGAGGAATCCTGATCACGGGTTATCGATTGGATTAAACGGAGTGATTCTATTCATTCCTGTTTCGAAATGATCGGGGCAAACTGAACATCATTCGCGCAAGGTTGGGCGTTCTGATTTAATTATTCGGTCTTGCCTATTGTGAGGTTACCGACGTCGTGGTTTAACATGCCAGTTTCACAAACACGAAGGCCTGAGTGTAAATTTCGATCCGGACGAGGATATGCACTACTGATGAGGTCTATTAAGAACGAAACTCGAGTCCAGTGCTTCCTCTCGAAGTAAGCTAGCCAAAAGGCTTATCCGAATGCGAAGACTGTGATCAACTGTGGGTGATGTTTAGTTTGAAATAATACAACCCCCCGAACTTCTCATAAACACGAATGAACTTTACGTAGTTCTTAGTGGGTAGTGCGTTTGACCCATTACCCGTTCGAAGAATAGTTCCTACGAATTGTTCTCTCTGCACCGTTGCTCCGTAATCTACTGTCAGGGTTTGCTGTGCTGTTGACAACGTCCTCGGCGACAACGATGAGTCCGAGTGCTGCACGCACTTGTGTACTGTGACATGCACCGATCTGGCGCGTGACTGTCACTGAAGTTGTTATCAAAGCTGTCAGCAGTTATCAGTGTCTTTTCTTGGGGGTGAGGGTCGTATTGTCACACTCCAGTCTAAAGTGTTGTGATTTCCCCGTCTACTGATTGATCGCCTTAAGAGTGTGAATCTTGTCGGTTGCTGTTCGAAACATTCCAGTTTTGGCGACACTGACTATCATGCGACGTTAGTCACGGATTCCAGCTTTGAATTTGTCGAAAGCTCATGTTGAATTTTGATTAGCGTGACACTACTCAGTCAGCATAATCTCCGATTATAGCAGTGAATATTGAATAGCGAATGGGTTGAATACTCAACTTGTAGCTTGTTACTTACCGATCAGTCTGCTGACACACACGTACCTTTCGGCTTTGTTAACCCGAGAAATGTGGAATTTCTCACGTTGTCTCGTTGTTTTTTCTAAACCACACTGTCGCTTTTTTTTCGCGTCTCTTCATCTTTTTGTCCTTCATTAGCTCATCTACGGGGGTGCGGAAGAAATGTGTTGGGAGATGCACCATGGAACTCATTGGGTTTCGATCACTTCTAACACGGTCAGTCAGCGTTCGCTTCCGCCCGACTGGAGTTGGGACGAGGAAGAGGCGCAAATTTTGCATGAAATCGACGCAATCGTGCAGCTGACTCCAGAAGCACCGAAATACACATACACAGACCAACCAACGGGTACTTCAAGTGAGTTGGGTCTTTTGTTTCTTTTGTTGTATGGTATCAAAATTCAGTACACCGCTTTCCACCGCAGAACACCCACGAATTATGCTCAAAGTGTTTTTGACAAGGGATGTCTGTTGTAGAGCGGGATACAAACCCATTCAGTAACTATACTTTAGTGTCAGGTTCAACAGACTCAACTGGTTGGGCGTATAATTTTACCAATCTCTTCAGAATAACACACATAACTTTCGTTTATAGATTTCCGGTTTTTGACTACATTAAAGCTTCGAAATAATGATCGTTTTCAGAGAGAGTGGGTACCAAGACGTAGTTTATAATACTGTTTAGTGTTTGAAGATTAGGCGCCGGTTTCTCTCATTCGTGTTGTCTGATTCCATTGTTGTTCGTTCCTAAAATTCTCTAATTAACATTGAAATTCACCTGTCTTTGCAATCATTTCTTGTGTTTTCGCGCACCGCAAACAGCGAGTTTAATCTGTTATCATCATCGAGCTCACTGAGCGTGATACAGCCTAACAATCTTGTTATGACCTCTTCCTCTTCATGCTGGTTGTCTGCTTGTCCACATTCTTCGTTGTTTTGTCCCGTAAGTCCTAACGGAATCTGGTAAAGTAACCGACGTATTGTAACGTTTAGTCCAAACGCGGCAACCGTCACATGCTAACGTACGCACAAGAGTGAAAATCGACATCTACACGTTAATTATGGTTGAGCAAGCAAAAACCATGATTAATCAATCGGATCAGTGAGAACTGACGCATGGACACGGTTGAGGCAAGGCAAATAGTTGGTCAGCTCTCCAGCGGATGGCGCCCATAACGCACATACACATCATGTTTTCAACACTCATCACCCGCTTCACTGTTCTGTGGTCCTTAACTACATCCACGAACGCGTCGCTTTATTGTGAGCTTAGAAGGACTAGTCCAAGCCAATCTTACCTTGTGTCCATGAGGTTACTGGTTATGCGTTTTCTCTTTTCTGAAGCTCCGTTGCTTTTCCTTCTCCTCTTTTCTCTTCCCTTCTGCCCTCCCTACATTCGTACTTATCTTATTCTGCTACTTCGTGGACCATCATCAGACCGAGCCTCAATGCTCATAGGTATGGTTCGACGCTACAATTTGTGATGATGATGATGTTTTAACGAGAATTCCATATGATATTAATCAAGTAACAATACACAACTTGTGAGCTCAGTTGAAAAACGACGCAGCTATATGTGAACGTCCTTTCGGGTAGCTATGTACGCAAAACCGTGAGATCAGTGAATCAGTATCAGCACGAAATAAGACAATGGACAGCATGCCCGACTATCCGTAACTTCGCTCTTTGTTACTACTAGTCCGCTGATAACATATGCACATATGCACACATACGCGACGTAGAATTTACGTGGCCCACACTCTGACTTCCCTTGTTTATCAACACTGTCAGATCAGTAGCTCATTTGACCGAGATTGCATGGCCTCCTTCGTTTATGACTCGCCAGTTTTTGGTGTTCCTGAAGAAGGAAGGGAGACCGCGGTGAAGAGATCTGATTTGTTTATCACATTCGTTATCATTTTGATCGGTTGACCTGGCACTGACCGTCTTGGAAGATAGTGTCGCTATCACGCAAATTCTAATCAGCATTTGGCTGACTCTTCATACCGTTTCACTGGCCATTGTATAGTTTACTTGTAAGGCGATTTCTCATCGTTAGTGTCAATCTGTTTCAATTTCGTTACATTTGACCTGGCGCTTCACCTCAGCCACACATTCTAAACACCGATCTCTGTTTGGTTTCATGGGCATCGTGTGTGATTGATGACTGTTCAGACGGTGATCTTATCTTAGCTTAACAGTGGGCTATAAAAGTTTGATCATAAGTCTTTCGATGTGCTATTCTCTCGCTTAGTTTTTCTGCTCCTGTTTTTCTTTTTAACAACTTCATTGTGAAGCAGTATTTTAATGCCTTGCTACTTATTCCTCGCGACTCTCCATTTGTTTCTAGATGTCTTCCTATCGGAAGACCATTGCCTTGAACAGTCTGGTTGATTTCTGTGTACACAATATCTACACCACTGGGCACTTTAAAGATCATTTTTTGCCGCCCCCTCCATTTCACCGTTGTACAAAGAACAAGTAATTCGTAACGTGGATCTACTACTGGTACTCTCATAACACGTGACTACGTGAACATTTAAAAAATCATACGAAGAACTGCTACAGAAGTCACAAACGTGTGATGTCTATCAAGTCTACAACAATCTTACCATCACAGTCACCTTTGCGTATAGAGCTGTGGCTGTTGATTAGCAGACTGAATGTCTTCCATATATTTGAGCAGTCATTATTTTCTTTTATGCCTGAACTTTGAGTCTGAATCCATCCATTGGCTAATCTCTAACCCTGTGTATCGTTTACTTGTTGAAAGAACCAGCAACTATGTACGTAGGATTACATACAGGATGTAGTCATGAGTTACTATTGAGTGTACCGCGGGGAAGTACAAAAGTAGAATGCGTAAACACAAAAGACCAGTTGTTTGACTAACTCGAAACAAGCTTAGATATCACGCCTTGATCGTGTTATCGGAGAACAGTAGTGTTGCTGAGGCACATAAACAGTCAGTTTCATCAGTCGCTAGACCCGTTTTGACAACTTGTCACGTTGTCGATCCAGCCTGTGCATTCAGAATCCTGTTACGTCATTCCAATTTAAGATTCCTGAGGTTTGTTGAAGTGGTCGCAATCAATCGCCTCAAGCTAGCTCTGTGTTCAGGGATAACTGTTCGTGGATTTGGTGACCTATCCTAACCTGCTTATTGATTATCAACCCCCTGAATTGTTTGCTATAAAAAACCAATCCATGTTATTGTAAATTTGGTACTGACGAGACAATACAGAATATTTGTATCTACCATTTCTCGGATTCTAACTGTTTTGTTCAAACTTCTGAAGGGAACTGATGGTTTCAAAGATTCTATAGGCGTTTACTTTTGTGTAACCTTCAGCCCTGTTCGTTCTCACCGCTTTGTCCATAGACAAAGATGAAGTTGTTTATTTTGTGCATTTTTACGGTTGTGTACACTGATCACTATGCCCTCCGGAACCTTGGTTCCTTTAAGTGATTCTTACCATTCTGTTGTCCAGCTATTCACACTTTGCTTCAATCTTGTCAATATGTTTTCGTCTCCGCTACCCATCTCTAACTCTCTTTTATCCTTCCAGCTCGACTAACACTGATCAAGTTTCTGGAGGCGTTTGCACTGAACACTAACTCAGCAAAACGATCGCCTCTCCAACTTATTTGAATTGTCCATTTTTATAATCCCACCCACGATCTGTCCCCCAAGAACAAAATCGGACTTATGAGTTCAATATCGCGTTGTATTTAGTATATTTTTTGTTCCGACCGATACATTGTCACGTTACTGTCAATGCTTTGTGCTATAAAAAAAGTCGTTAATACCGTTTTCTTAAAAAGGAATATGCTGATAGATTGTATAATGTAAATTTTGTCGTCCACGTTAACGATATTGTTCTCTGGACTTCACTCGCATCAGCTATGTCAACTGCGCCCGTCTGGCTTCTGTGTGCATCATAATGTTTCTCCAGTTATTGAACGAGTGCACTTGATAGGTTAGTTAAATTGAGCTGCATTTCACAGTAGAACGTATTCGATACCATATTGTCGAATCTTTGCACGACATACGGTGTGATAAAAATGACCCTCTGGCCAGCTGAGGATGCAAGCAGACACGCACTGCACTCACTTGTCGCCATAACCCGATTAACTGATCTGCATACGGTCACTTCCACGAATCAGTGCGTCCATGTCACGTGAACACACTCCGAAATCTGCTCATTTGCCCGACAGGCAAATTGCCTGCCTGGCTTGACAGTTGGGTGCAGATGACCGATTTAATGTTGGTCCGTTGGAATAACCAGACTGCTCGGGTTGATGTACTGATTAAGCTCAAGGTCATTGGTGATCGACTTCGTGGAAGACGTCATCACGAGAATCAAATCGATTTTACTGTCAATCGGTGGTCGGTTGGACACTTCACTCCGAGCCCGTTGGCGTAGCTTTACTGTGAAATAGAGGGCCCCTTAAAAATATGCCAATCTGTTGCGTATTGGTTATACAGACGACAAATGAAACACGTTGGGCGATCTATGAGAACGGAAGATCGCTTGGTGGCTGTTTGTCAACAGTGTTTTCCATTTGCCAGTTCATGTTTCCATTAGTTATGCTCTGATCAAGGTTGGTCCGAACGCACGCCAACATCAACTGAAAGTTTCCCAACTGATATATCTTGGTATATGACTCTGTTCGTATTCATTGAGGTTAACTTCAGCAAACTGTATGGACCAATCTTGTGTGCGTAAAAATGGCTTACGTAGGCCGCTTGCTGGCATTGGAGTTGATCCGTTGACGTCGATTCATTGACTCGTTTGACCGTTATTTGTTAATGCACTGTTTTCAATGTGCTTATCCGCGATTGATCAGCTGAAACGAAATGTTTCATGCCATACATGTAAAACGGGTAAACGGGACTCTGTTTCTCGCCGCACTTCCAACTGTTTTCTACATTAACCAACTGAACGCTGTATATTAAGTCGATCGCACCAGTGTGAATGAATTCATCCAAATTCCGTATCGCCCGCCAAATCGTGAATATGAAATCTTTGATCGAATTTAAAAGGGTGCATAAAACAGCGGTACTGCACAAATGAGTTAAACGAGATGGATTTCTCCGTGGACGTGGAATGACTACCAATTACAACTATGGATTACTTATAGACAATAGGGCAGCAGCAATAGCAAACTAACCAAGGCCGTCAAGACGTTAAACCAGAGCTAGACATAACGATCAGTGGTTTAATGAAGCAAGTAGAGGAACACATGAAGTTTGGGGTGTTTGGATAGAACACAGAAGTTATCTAAGAATAAGTATGCCAGTCCAACGTCAAACGGCAGCAGAATTCAACTCACGAAAGTCGCGATCAAAATGAACATTAGAAATAGTTTCGTGAAGGGAACAGAAACGTTAGTATTATGTTTCAGGCTTCCGTATGAGTCAGAAATGGCCGAAACGTAACACAGTAGTTGACCAACCATAACTAACTAATTTTGCTTTCATAATAGTTCATGGAATCTTGAGGGGTCGACAAAATGAGAAGGTGTATTAATGCAATGCGCGCGACGGCTTTCGTATGGTGCGAAGAGGACAGCGAAGTGACACTGGGTTTAGGAGTAGAATAGGTTCGTTTTGGGAACACCCTGCTACGTCCGTCCGCTAACCAACTCGGAGTGAAGTGTCCAACTGATCGACAATAAAGTCGATTAGATTCTCGTGATGACGTCGTTCACTCGGCCATGCTTCACTTGGCTGGTGGACCGTTTGGTCAAACCAATTCATCATCATCATAACAGCCATGAGCCTGACCAAAAGGTACTGTGGCTCGGGCCACCGCCCAACTCAACAGTGACGCGGAATATCCTAGAAGAAAACGTTACTAAGAAGGTTGAGAATTGATAAAAGAAGACTAAGCGGAAGAACTAGAAATGCTATGGATACAGGTACTCCATTGACTGTGACACACCGCCATCTCGGACAGCGTCTCTAACCAGCTGTTTGAGTGATCACGAGGACCCCATCCAGACAGACGACACCTGCCCACTTTGCTCAATGGAGCAGTCAGAGTCTTCATATTTCGTGACCACGTTGTTGCTTGACCACCACGCGGTTTTATCCAACTGTTAGTGTCATCAGCATATAATGCCCGGTACGGTAAACGATCAGCTGGCATTCGGAGTACGTGACCCAACCATCGCAAGCTGTGTACCGTGATTAGTTGACCAATTGATCGCGCATCCCGAGCATTCCGGAATACGCGCCGACGAACGGCCACATTGCTCGCGCAATCAGTCCATTTAATATGGGTCGATTGGCGGAGACAACGTTGGTCAATCACAGCAAGCCTGTTGCTATCTCCCTTGTGAATAGGTCACGTTTCCAAACCATGAAGCAAAATGGAACGCACACAGGCATTATATACCCTTCTTTTCCGCGACAACCGAACGCCATTTTGACGCCACAGATGACGTGGTTTGGCAAAGGCAACTCGTGTCTTTGCGATCCTCGCTGATATCTCACCAGCAATATTACAGGTTGACGAGATAGTGCTACCCAAATATGTGAAACTGTTCACAGTCTCAAGCGAATTACCTGCAATAAAGAAAGTAGGAGTGGAAATGCCTTAGTCTTGAAGCAGAACTTTGAAGGTGCAAAGCGCATTCCATACAAACCAGCCCGGTCACTAGCTTTGTTCACCATGGTCTGCATGTCTTCGGCAGAGGGGCTAATTTAGACAACGTTGTCCGCATACTCCACATCGGTCAATCTAGCACCAGGAAGAAACTCAAACTCACTGGACTGCTCAGGTGCACCCTCCAGAGTGTTGTCCGTGGCAAAATTGCACAGGAAGGGGGAAATCGGACACCCCTGACGAACACCACTAGAAGTGATGTACGCCTGAGACAGTTGTCCATAAACCCTCTCTCTGCTTGCAGAGTGAGCACACAGTGATCTCAATAGATTCACATATTTCCATGGAACTCCATTGAGCAGAAGACAGTTCCAGAGAACGTTACGAGCAACTGAATCGAAGGCAGCCTTTAGGTTCAAAAAGACCATGACTGTCAGCTGTCTGTAACAGGTGGCCAGTTGAGCGGGCTTGCTCGCCTCGGTCGACCCTGCTGACCCGACATAACCATGGCCCCACGAAGTACACAATCCATACCTTTGGATGTTGCCAGTGCACGAAGTTGACCACTACTCACCTTGAGCTTAATCAGTACATCAACCCGAGCAGCCTGGTTATTCCAACGGCCCAACATTAAGTCGGTCATTTGCTCTCAGTTGTCAGGCCAGATAGACAGTTTGCCTGTCGGACGAATGAGCAGATTGCGGACTGTGTCCACATGACATGGATGCACTGATTCGTGGAGGTGACCGCATGCACATCAGTTAGTCGGGTCCTGGTGCCGAGTGGGTGTAGTCCGCTTGCACCCATACCCGGCAGTGCTGTTCGGTGCCGTAACGTTCCCCAGCTGTGACAAAAACAGAATCAAATCACTTAAAGCATACAGCTACTCAAATGGTTAATCAGGAAGTGCCAGTTTCAGAACAGTGTTCTATGCAACCGTTGGTGGTGAGAGAGTCACATCCAACTTAATAGCTGACGGTTTTAGATAAAGACCCTTCAGAAGTGATAACCAAACTCGAGTCTAGTGCTTCTTTTCGAAATAGGCTGGCTAGGAAGTCTATCTGGATGCAAAGAATGCGATCAAATGCCAATGATGTTCAACTTTGGACCATCAAACAATCAGTTGTCAACGCTAAAACTATGCTATCTTAATCAAGTCACTTAGTTCTATTGGCTTGCAACGATAAAAAACAGCACATTTTCTGGACCCATCCGATGTATATATTAGAATAGAAAGGTTGTAGCATTTTAAAATTGATTTCCTCACTAAACCAGAACGGGGCGTTACTCTACTGCAGTCTGTTAATATGAAAATGGAGAAAATGCTTTTTTGTGATACTTGAACAAAACAGTTAGAACACAGAGAGTGGTAGATGGAGGCATTCCGTATTGACTCACAGTCACCGAATTCACAATAACATGAATCGGTTTTTCTTTTAAATATCGAACGATTAGAGGGACAAAGGAGATAGCCAATTGGTGGGTTAGGAAAGATCACCAAGTTCAAAACAGTGTCGAGTTCACAAACACAACCAGTTGGCTTCAATCGATTGGTTACGACCGCCTCTGCAAGGCGCTAGAATCTTAGATGAGAAGTGACGTAAAAGAGTCGACCGGTGGTCAGGACCGGCTTAGCAACTGTGGACACTGGTTGTTTGTGTGTTACAATGACATTGCTGTTCTCCGGTAACACGTACGTGTGCACCCATTTAGGCAAATGTTCCCTCACCTTGGAGATGAAGTATCTGTCGGTTTTGTCTATATAACGTTATCTATGGTTACGTATGAATAGGCAGATAGTGCAAAGTGATTGAAGGCACAAGTAATTTCTGAATTCGAGCTAACACATTGGATTTGGCTGCATTGAATGTTCGTTTAATCGAATTTACTAGTCTGCGAAGTTTAATGCATACTGTAAACCTCCTTAAAAAGCAGTTCCGTGTAAACCATTTTTTTTTCATTGTGACCACTTGTTCAGATGGTGGTTTCGGTCCATTGGGTCTTTTTGTGAAGCATTCGACTGTAGTACGGATGTGATCAGGTTCAGTTCCTCCACAACGCTATTGTGTGCAGATTCGTCACGCTCATGTGAATAATGTACTCACTAGTGCGCATTTATGGTGGACCAGCATGAAACTACCGAAGTTTAGGAAGTGACCAGACCGCGTATATTTCTTGTTGACAGATTTTTTAATAGAACCATCTACCGGCGGATTTATGAATATGTCTAGAAATAGCAAACAATCATCAGTCTCAAATTCACACGTTGACTTCAGGTTGGAATAACATCTAGTTAAGCAGCGTACTAGGTTGCGTATTGTTTGCTTGAAACTGCTGAATACTAGTGTAGTGAAGAGGAGAGGTCGTGCTATACTACTCACACCACTGCCACTCAGTAGTGGGCACCAAAGCATAGATTTTGGCATTAAAGTAATTGCAGGAAAAATACAAGAAGAAACCTCGAAGTGCAACATTGTTTTAGATGGTT
>LUCH01005648.1:21802-41232 GCA_013368495.1 Paragonimus heterotremus | reverse complement strand
TGGAGCATCACTTAGTATGGGTCGGAAATCGTGTTCATTGAGATCATCAGTGACATTGGGTTTACCGAGTGACGAGAACACAAATAATATGGATGAATTTAGCACAGCAGACACGGCTAGCACTGGTTTCAGAAGCGAAAAATGTGCTCTACTCGATGCGGGAATAGAAAATGACCACCGATTGTGTGGGGAAACAGCTAAGCATTTGTTATGTATTGACCATGTTGAATGACGACCATGGCGATGAACTTTGTGCTCAGACGCGGAGCCACCTTTTGAAGCTTTTAACTTCTTTAGGTTGACAAAGGTTTGTATTGGATCGTCGACTTGGTTACACACTCAGTCGCTTGACCCAAAACCGAGAAGTGAGAAGAGATGCGGCAACACCGTCCGCTGGAATAGTGAGACAAAATTAGGTCACAGTGGCTCTAAATCTATGGGACGAAACGATTACCATAGATGGCCGACAGACACAGAACGATTCAAATGAACAGTCATATATGGCAGTCAGGGTGTCAGAACAAATCACGTTGCAGTGGGGCATCAGAAAGCGATGCGAGGAAAAACACAGTCCAGATAGGGCACAGGCGTTCGGTCGAGCACCTGCAATCTGATTGGCTGAGTGGAACCATACCACGACCATACCATCCGAGTTGGGCCAGTTGATCGATGTGGCTTGATGCGTCCTGGCTGTTTCGTTAGGAGATGCGCCTCTTAACAGGTTGTGACATTCCATCAAGACAACACCCAGGTTGTACTGTGTACACCACGAGGACGTGGCTACTTCGCAAAGGGATAAAGGCTTTTTGACTGGCTAGCATGATCCTCACGGTACATCAGTGGGGCCTAATAGTTTATCAGGTATACAGAGATACCGAGACGCACATCTTGCTGAATTGACGGTTGCTGGGAGCCAGCAACTACTCGTTGGAAATATGTCCACTTAACGTATCGAAGTTATGAAACGAAATGGCAACAGTGCGCCGTACAACTGTTCTGCAGAATTACGGCATATAAAGTGGCTATATAAGTTTGTCACGATCGTTATCCGGATTTTGGTAAGCAACTCGTTTTTCTATAAGGAAAATTCAAGCAAAATTCATTCGAATACTTTCAACTAACATTTGATCGTATGCTGCAAAAAATAATTGTTGTTGGTTTCATAATAAACGAAAGATTGTTAAAATTATGTCGCACAATTTTTGAGTACAATAATTAAAATGTGATCTGTTTGGCATTCAATAACTGGACTTTCGAGTATGTTGTAGAGAAGATGGTAGGCTAGCAAACAAGGGCACATAACTTACATTCGTAAACACTTATACAAGCGTTGGGTCCACCATACTTAATACGACAATTTCACAGATTCATATGGAGTCAGAGTGTAAATAAAAGTGCAGTAGCATAGTAATGTAAGTTAATATGTGAGCACTATAGTAAAAAAAAAAAACAAGCGTAACCCAATCATACAACGAAAGGGATCTGATGACGTTTCCGGACAGTGGAGTTTTAGCTTCAACGCATCCAGGGTGTTCGTTGTCAGGTAGCACACACGGTAGTAACTAGACCGGATACGGACACAACTGAAGTCAAGGTTAAGAAATGGATTGTCCAGCGTAGGAACACGTCAAACATTAAGCAACGCGGTGTTAAGGGGCCACCGAGTGTTACCTAAGGTGCACACAATGAGCAGAAGAAAATGGTAGACGGTTGACAGCGAATGATACTGGTCTTCAAACAAACAGTGCACTTAAATTCTACTTGCACAATTCGGTATGCTAATCCGTAGCCAGCTGCACCATAGTCATCAATGACTGTGACTAGCCGGGAAAAGTCATGCACTCCACAGAATTTGAAATGAAACCACTTGAAGGGTTTATACAAATGCAGAGGTAAACAAACGTGAATAACGGTCGAACACGAGATAGTCAGAGGCCTAGCTGTTTACTTCCAATTAAAACAACTAGTTTTGAACTCACATACGACGATAAGCTCGTGAAAAAACGGAGCGAGAACACGCAGTAAAATGAAGCAGCATAATATTAGACTTGCCTTGAAACGATTTTCGGCTGAGGCATGCGTGAAATCCACAACCAACTCAAAAGGTTTATTTCTGTAGGCATCCAGCGTAACAGACACAAGGCAGATTATCAAAGGGTACTCGACTCTCTGATATTCTTGTGACCTGAAAATGCAATCAGATACAAACAGCTTGATCAAATGAGAAACACGGGTGAAGTAAAAAAGCGTGCGTATTACGGTGCGCCTTTGATGGATGATCATTTTCATCGAACGAACACGCAACAGGCGTGTTCTTATCATTGTAAATTTTTGCGAGCGAACACACTCGAATGAACCTCATCCTGTCAACACCGTACTCTCCACTGCGTTAATAATAGTGGATTTTGCTATAACAAGACAGGACACTACACAGGTGATACTGAAGTATAGTTTTCATATCTACAGTGGGCACTTGCTAGGAATGCAGAGAAATCAGCTTGAACAAAGATGGCGCTAGTGCTTTCGGCTTACTCCTGGGAAATTCTGTCCGAGTTCCAAACTAAGTTAATTTTTCCGGCTCATCGATTTATTGAAGGTAACGCCGATAAAGACTGAGGCAATAATTACAGAAAGAAGCAAGCAAAAAAGGATAGCAGACTCTATATTAGGACAGCTCAACAAAAACGACAACTTACTTGTATCTCCTTGCAATGTAATAAAATACGGGATTTCCGAAACGGCTAGTTCCAGCTTGATAGAACACGTTGAGAGATTTGAGACGTTTGAACTCCTCACTATCACGAAACTGATAGCCACGAAGTACCCAGTCCTCCAAACGATTGGATGCAGTCTCCATATAATTCCATCTAGAGTTAAGAAACAAAATGAATGGAAAGTAAGGAGCAGGATGAGAAAACTTCTCGAACTGCGTTCGAATAATGAAACACCACTGATAGGTACCTATGCCTAGTTGTTATTCCACCGTGAAAAAGACAATCCTATTTTGAGCACAAACGAGGGGAGGGGTAAGGGGTGAAGCTTATTTCGAAAAGTAAACAAGGGAAATCAAATTGGTTACAATTTGCAAACAGGCTATCAGGTTCAAAGTGAGGCTGAGTTCACTTTCTTGTGGCGTTTTCTGTGTTACTTCATTAGTTGTCCTTACTCTGCAGACAATTAAGCCCAACAGCAGTAACATTAACATTGTTGAATCCGTTTAACTGCTATGCCATTTTAATGTATTAAGCAACAGAACATGGATTCTGAGGCCATTGACTGGTAGTAGAAATACGATTAGCCTAGAGAAAACTAGTGCAATCAGCAAACTAATACACAGCTCGATATTTCGGTCAATTATCCTACCATGAAAATCAGTCAAGAGGGCTAAACAGACGACAACTTAACAAACACACTACATCAGCGTTTCCCGAAGTAAGCGATATATCTCCCTCGGACGGGGATGATAAAGGGAAATCGGATGGAAAGGGGGCTGATAGAAGGGCGTGATTATGGAGATTTATGATCTACTTCAGATAACTGAACCCAAATATGATAAATCGGTATGGTTGCATTGAGCTGGGTCATCCTACTCAACTCTGATCATACTGTATTGTGGTCTATTCAGCCAAGTGTGTCACGCCATCAGTTTCGATTGCAGTATTCACGCGATGCATGTTGAACGAGAGAGCGATGACGCTGAGCAGCAAAAATTCGGGAACAAATGTACTAGTTGAATCAGGTTTGTACGTTGATTGACGTCGAAAAAAGCTGATAATGTGTAAACGCATACAGCCACTTTCCACACTATCATTAACTATAGTTTTACAATATGACTATAAGAAGTTTTGTTTCCTGTTTCACACCGCTTCTTATGGAAAACTCTACAGAGGAATAACGCAGCAAACGAACTTCAATGAGAAATTCTCAACGAAAAGTAAGGGCTCAGGATTAAAAATGTGGGAAAAAACGAAACAAATACGACGTGACTTACACGGAATCCACTGACTTATGCTCCGGAGGTCCAAGGTGGGCAAGCAGTGTGACCATTCGATCAAATGGCTGACGTCCGACTGCTTTGCGATCACTGAATAAGGATGGTTGTCAAGAAAAAAAGCATAGCATTATCAAAAACACAAACGGGTGGTTAATCGGATCTCTGCACGTGTCTGCGCTTGATTGAGAAGTCCCTGCTCATAAACTGAGCGGCTGAATCCCACAAATTGGGTAGAATGAATCCGCTACATAGGATTAAATAATCTGAGTGTTAACTGCACTACCATTTTGAGTTCTGAAGTGCAGACATTATGGCTAGGTCACTCTTAATGTGACTAGTGGAGTGGTGACATCGACAAGATACGGGGTAGAGAGAGTCACTCAAGTTCGTTTGTTCCATCTTTCAGAACATGCATAGTTAAATGGTTTGGTCGCGTAATAAGAACGACAACTAGTCGAAACAATATGTATCTTATGCCGATATTCCAGCTGGGTGACGCGCGAAATAAATTGAAAAAATCACAAAATAAAAGCGAAGACAGTAAAGACAATTGATCGTATGTCGCATTCGAATATCGAGTTAGGGTCATCGTGGGTCACAGAGAGTGACTAGATATACTAGAGATGATCGTTAACCGGCACCAGTGGCAAGAATATTGACAATGTTTATATTGGTTCTATGTGAATGAGATACAACTGAACAAGTACTGCAGTGAAAGCCATAAATGTCGCCTTACTATCACTTGCAAATTGGTTGTTTATGTGTAGAATGTAGACAGTTTTGTTGATCTGTTAAAATCGGCATATCCTTTTACTTATATATATATATATATATATATATATATATATATATATCCAAGTCTGAAAACACAGTTAAGAAAAATGACATGTAGACGAAACCAAGGGAGAAACCGCTGAATAAGGGATACATAAAGAAGGAACGGAGAAATTGTTCATTGTTACAGTCTTACAATGTACGTGACTTTTGGAATTTTAAGACATCCCCGTAGAGGATTCGTTGGTTTTTGAAAAGGAGTTTGAATAATGACAATTAAGGGTGAATACCACAACAAGCGCAACATTCCAGCAGCTGGCTAAAGCCTATGACTATATCCTCTAATATGATTGGCCAATGGCATGCGGCACCTTCTGGACCCAACCGAGAAGGCGACAGAACCAAGAAGACCCAATTTGGTGCTGGTTTCCCATAAATATTTTACTTCCCTAGTTGTATGGCAGTTACAAATCAGTGTCAAGCACAGATATCGATGATGATAATTGTAGCCACCCATAGGCCTGGTGCAGAAGCACGAGGGTTGGGATTTACATTACATCCTGGGTAAGGAGATATGCTGCAGATATTCTCTAGTAGCCGGGTGAACGAGTACGTGGGTGAGAAAAATTGTGAGTGGAATCCACATTAAACTAACCAAAGTATTACATTGTTACGTTTGGGGCGTGAAAAAGTTCGAAAACGGAATCGGAAAATGCTCAGAAATACAGTTACTGGATAAGCAAGAAAGAAAGGATTGATCATTAAACCGAACGCACCGACTGCTGGCCAGATAGTCCCCAATCTTCCCCAGGTGCACCCAAAGCAGTCGATGGACCGCGTGAATGATGTCGTCTGAAATGAACGCAGTTACTCCGGTTATACCACCGCCTCCACCAGCCGTGGTGGCAGCGGACACAGGGGAGACGCACGTGTCGGTTGCCAGTTGACCTCCGACCACCACCACAGCGGGATGATCATGAGTCACCGATATGCCGGACGACGAGACGTTTTTGACCAACTGCGAATGCGCCATCAACAATGGCGCCGTGTTGGGAGTTGACCGTGTTTCAGTGCCAATTAACAGCGGCTGAGTATGACCGTCATATTGAATTCTTGGGTCAAGTAGGTCTGAGTAGTTTGCAGAGTTTTGTAAAATCACCTGCGATTTTGAGAGGAATAACAATATGACCACATAGAAATTGCACTGTAGATGCCTAAAGTACCCTGATGAGTAGTACAATACATGGGTACTGTACTTAAAGTTGCAAGCCAAAAAACACGGCCACAACTCACATCCATAGAATTATACCATCCCCCAGATCAAAGACCTACAGATGAGCAGAAGACACCAAAACAGCATCAGGTGATAGCCGAATATAACAGCGTAAGTTGTAGGATACCATATGGAACAACTAGCCCCTTAGGCAAAGGAAACAGTATCGAATTACGGTAGTCCGAAAGCGATTCATACAGACACCCAAATCAACAGTTTCACAGCGTGCTAAAGTTCCTCCTCGCCATGCGACACAGAGGTACGTGTACCGCTCTCATTTTATTTGGAACATTTAAACAAACCGAGGACTGAAACCGCGTCAGCGTCGTTACCACTGAACCAAGAGCAAAAAGTAATCTTTGCCGCGGGTAATGTTGTCAAGCCATTGGCGTTGCTAAGACACCACGGGTCAGAGAAAACCTACTGCGGAAGGGAATCCCCAAGAGTTGTTCAGAGACCATTACTGATTGAGCTGTATTATTGTTAGTACGCAAGGTCAAGACCAGCCGCACGGGAGAGACACAAGTAATAGAGAAGAGTAGGGACAAAAATAATGAACAAAGCGTAGAACAAAATGGAAAACAGTAGGAAAAAGGATATTTGCCAGTTTTACACCTCACGGGATTTTGATATTTTGCAGTGATCTGTTAGGTTTATTGTTTTTTTCACAGTGAAAAATGACAACTAACGACGATCATCGCCGTTAACCACGGCTGGTGACCAGGTTCCTGAGTGTTTGTTGTAAACGGCAATCAGTATCTTTTGGACCCCAGCCAAGAGCTGAGTAGAACCAACGGAGACCAAACCTGATTCCAATTACTTCATATACCAACACCAAACGATGGATTACCAACTGTTCAAATTCTTCCAAACACCATTGGAGAGTTCAAATAAGGCATGATATAATATACCTTAGGTAGGCGTGCTCAAAACGTATTCGAATCATTCCAAATAATGATGTGGAACTAATGCGTGTAAAAGGACACTGTTTGATTCTAACATAAGTCGTTGCATGTCATAGTTGCTCACGTGGTGTTGCTACCACACATCTGTAATGATCCACAGATAAAGATGGGTAAAAACAGATGACCTAAGAACACTATCGATGCGGGTCGATCTGGGCTCGCACTTGTATAGCAGCACCACGTAGACAGTACTGTCGTACTGGCTAGTTCAAGATGGATGCTATCTCGACGTCAAGGATAGTAAGAGACTATCTTCTTCGTGGCTGAAGTGGGCAAGGAGGTATAAGAGGAAATTCTCGAACATATAGGATCAGACTCACCATAAGACATGCATTCACATATATTCTCTGCAACATATCACGGCATGTTGCACTCATGATAAGAATGTTGTGTCTACTTCTTTGCAGAATTACACACGCAATCCAATTGTCTTCGATAAGTGATATTCACAGCGTGCTGAGCAAGCGTGCGGCGCGGTTCGGACATTAGCCTGATACAAGATCAAGAGGTGGTAATATCAACAGTGTCGGACGGACAACAAGATGCGTTGGCATCCGAGTTCGTGTCTACTACAATCACTAAAAACATCGACAATCACATGCCGCCAACGCAAGATGTGTTTGTAACGAACGCCACAGTTTACGTAATATGAAAGTTTATGCGACGATGTTGTCAAATTTGATTTCAGAATCATAGAAAAGACTCAAAAGCTTAACTGAACGGCCATAGTGTTAGTAATAACCCGAAGCTTTTATAACTCACCACCAATAAGCCTATATGTGCACGACCATCTGCAAGAAGGACGATGCGGCAATGTAACGCGGCTTAAATAGACAAGAAACAAAAAGGCTGCCGTGTGACTGGCTATGGGCACCCTACGGTAATATTAGTGAGCGTACTGCAAAAATTACCGCCCACTCCTCCTTCAGGGCAGAAATTCATAAAAGATCTTGGATAGTACCAAAGGCCCTATGAATTATTACACACGAATGCCCTTTATTGGGTGAGGCCCGGTATCCCGTATCTATTCCCGAACTTTCTGGTGCGGTGATTGTCACATTCATGTTACGAAGGCGTTCCACCTAAAACGGCAGGATAACAAGTTTGGCACCTGTGGCATCGGGGATTTTTGGAAGCGTCACCCGACCAGAGAAGAAGGGAATTGAGATAAGAGCAGGCTGATTTCATTTCGGATAGGAGAAGTGAAATAACTCTTTACGCCTCGTCGGAGATTCAAATTTCAACGCTGTTAGAGAAAGCTGATTTAGTAAGCATTAAACTATGCTGTAACCTTGCCTGTTAGACTTTTTGCCAACGGGAAGAGTGTTGGTAATCAACACCAAAAAAATGTATTCATGGTTCACGCCGTTGCTTAACTAATACAAGCAGAAAAAAACCCTAACTAGAATATAAAAGAAGGTTAAGGGGCGAAAACCAAATAGTACAGACATGTCTAAACTCAAACATTCAACATCAGGGTGTCGAGACTGTAAAAAAAAACTAGGCCGTAAGTGAAAATGAGACGTCATCAACATAATATTCTATTCGCTGCTGTCACTGCCAATCTCGTTAGTCCCATTTACATCATGGTCATTTGCAATCACCGGTGAAATTCGACAAGCTGTTTGTTTTTAAATATATAGAGGTGAGTTTAATAGAGAACGTTGAACATTTTCTGTGGCATTGCATGTATCAACAGCTCCATTAGCTACGACGATTGGCAGGTTGTTCAAAGTGCGTTGATCAGATTGATGATAGCAATGTGATGTTACGCGCTGCGTTTTGGGGGATCAAAAGTCGAATAAATCAGTGCATAACACAGTTTCCATAAATGTCATCAAGGGTCGTTGACTGCTTACAGCGCTTAACGTAATTAATGTCTTCGTAACGTGTCGTCAGACCACAAACAGTTGAAGAGGAGTCCGGGAATCCCTACAAACGACAGTATGCTGTCAGCTGATTAGTTGACTTGAACATGTTTAACATACATCGTCAAGCCTTAAGGTTCATCAACTCTACGTGCGGGTTTGCGGATAGGCGAGCTGAATGTGACTGCATCGAGGAGTGAAATAAATGATGCTAAGGCACTCTGAATCGATCAAGTAATGAATATAAAATTGTGGGCATCAGTAGCCAAAAGGCATACTGACAGGCAAACATAACAGGATAAACGAATGATTATGGACAACACAAGAGGAGGCTTTCCATCTCATATGACGAATATGAACAACCTTCAGACAGAGCAGGTCGCTCGAAATATCGTCCTCGCCCCATTGCATTAGGTTGGAGCTCTTGGATGAACTTCATTTGGTTCGTCTTTTGTTTAACAGCCTTTTACAAGGCAAAGGGTAGTGGTGTACCGAAAGGGACAGAGAATGCTGAAGACCATCGTTTACACACACACACACACTCCAAAGATTGTATAACATACCCACCTCGAAAAAATGGCGACATGAATCAAAGTGCCTCTGAATCAGCGTGTCGAACACACGCATGTGCGGCTCCTTGGTGAACAACAGCTGATTAGCAATGTTCTGCATAATCTTTCCCACCAGCGTCAAACAACGCTTGACTCTGCTGGGCGGTTCGAAGTCCAAAAGTCCGCTCTCATACGGAGACACGACAGCCGGATTGACAAATCGGAGGAACACGATGGTAGACAAAACAGTGTTGGCCTGTCCGATCTGGTTATCAAAACATAACTGACTGATCAGTTTGTGGAGACAGCTGCACATGCACTGCAACCGTGATGGAAAGCTGTGAGGATAGAAGTGAGCAGGAAAGAAAGAAACCGACGAGTGTGCGAACAATTTTTGGGAGAACATACTGTTGTTGTCATTGCAGCATACAACTACTAACCTTTCTACGGATGCTATCAAGCGACCGTACAACAACTCTGTTGCATAAATTAAGTTCCGCTGATTCTCCTCCAAATTTTCCCCAGGCTGTAGTCGTCTGGGGTCGACTTCGTAGGACGGTTTGATCATACACGAGGTGCGCTGCTGTGGTTGCTTGTAATCATTCGATCCGACAGCGCCTTCGGATCCTGTGTACACGACCGTGGACTCGGGACAAGTGGATTCAACTAAGTTGCCAGATCCGCCAGCATCGCGCCGAACCAGTTCCATCAGAGCCGGTCCCAGCGTGGACTGGAGGTAATCCTGACCAAACTGTTTGAAGCAGTAGTTCATGATTTTGCTAGTCATCGTATTTCCTCTCAGCAGTGTTTGCATGCTGTCGACTGCTTCCAGCTATAAATGGAAAAACGTGCCATCCATGTTCACAGCCTACAGTGTCTGATACAGCTGTTAGATCACATGGAAAATCAGGTCAGACTTGCAAATGTGCGGAATTTGCGATGAAATTGGTAACAATTTTGATTGAATTTTTTTGCGGTTAATACCTCGATTGGTAAAGTCCCGTTCAAACTTTAGGGGTACTTGTTAGGAAACATTTACATGATATATTAGTATTGTTAATGGGTAATTATGACGGATCACTGAAAGTGTGTACGGCAGTGTCAAGTGAGTGATGATGACAACTGACGAGGAGTGCTGAGAACGAAGAGCATGGTTTCACCTTATCGGTAACAGTGGCTAGGATATGTTTAACGAAAGCCGCAAAGGGCGATTTGTTTTTGCAACCTGGATGTGACTGAGGAAATAGCATAGATGACAACATGAGACTTAGAATTTAGTGTAAGGTTTGGCACTGTTTGCTCTTATCGGCTGGCAGATAAAAGATGTTGAGCAAATAAACATGGCCTCTGCACTAAGCTCTAAGGCGACAGATTATGGAACATCAGCAGAAATGAAAAGTAGCTATTTACAGAGGTCTGTTAATTCTAGAATGATCACTTTTGCTCTTTATAGGATAGACGCTGTAGAAAAGAATATTACACACTACTTAAAACTACCAGAGGTATTGGTCAAAAATTGTTCATATTTCACGAATGGTTGTAGTCAAATGTTTTCAGTCAACGTGCTTCTAATATTTTCAGCCCCAATCAATTTCTGCTAAACATGGCTCACTTCACAGTACGTACACGCAAATTACAGTAAATGATATCCCTCCTGACGGAAGTGAATGACATAAATTTCAACAGGGTGCTTGACAGCACCCGGTTGCACCGCTTCAGATGGGAGTGCAACAAAATATGAACTGGTGGGGTAATGTGCAATGAACGTTAAGAGGATGACCACTGCTCAGTCGGTAAATGGAACAGAAATAAAGCAAACCGACGGTTTCCTATCAAACGTGGGAGCATACAACTTTACGTGACATGCGAGAAGTGTAAAGAACAATACTGCATAGCTAGCTAGCTTACCTCCTTTGAGAACACGTTCCAAAACAGTTGATATAACAAGCGCTTCGCGTCAAACAGCGTCACGAGTACCTTGGCCAGTTCGTCCTGAGTACGGCACACACACGAACAAGAGATGGAGAAAACTATGGAGGATAAACTTTATCAATTCGAGATAATCAAACGATATAATAAGTGAAAGTTAGCGCCATTTTATTTCGAACGGGTTAATGAAGAGCCACAGAAAGTGATTACAACAAAAGCAAAGGTATACCCCATGGAAGTAAACTACATTCCTCGGGCAAACATGACACGGACGTCAAAGGCATGTTGGGTAGGTTATCACATGGATTTATGTGGTCGATAACTGCCATCGGTCAAGTTAGGTAGTGTTCAACAGCGGTGGTACCTATTTCAGTGTACAATTTGAATCTACTCATCGGAAAGCACAAAGCTGTTGGGAATTCGGCAAACAAGATGAACCAGTTCTCCACTAGACAACAGGTCTACACAGACATACTGCGTGTGCCGTAGAAGTTCGTCGTTTGTTTCGTCCACAATAAAACTGAACAAGAATAGTGAGAATGGACAGCCCTCAAACACGCCGCTCTTCACACTGAATACACTACATTGTTCTCTGTAGACTCTAACATGACAAGGGACTCTAGGCAACAGCATATTCACATATTTATAAGACGCAACACTGCACCTGGGCAAATTTAAAGGTGAAAATCAACCTACTGAGTCCAACGCACATTTGCAATCGAGAAACATATCGACTGTTGGCCAGTAGACCACGTGGCGTTGTGACACAAGTCTACGAGAAGCTAAAATCTTATTCATATATTTTAGTCCAAGAAGAAACTCTGCCCGCAGTTTCCGAACGTACGCTTCTTGTGTTGAAATGTGACACTTACCAAAAAACTTCCATGAAAAAAAACCCTGTAGCTAATTCATAAACGAGAATATCGTAAACGCATGCGGAATACAACATGGCAAAAGCGGAAATAGAAATTAGCAGCAAGTAAAACCAAGCCAATCACTGCAGGTGAATAATGGGAAGAAAAGACTAGAGAAAAACGAGGGGGATGGTTGGGTGAAAAATCAGAAATCCAGCCGCAAGCGCCACCAGCCTGCTGCAACACAACAACAGGATGCGGTTTCATTTTTTACCAAAATGGAACTGATGACCAGACAGTGTGAAACTGGCTTGAAATCGGGGATGTATAGGTCCGATCTACGCTTGATTTCACCTACCAATCAAGACAGATCGTGGTAAGATGTTCCAGGTCAGATACACCCAGCATGTGAGTGTTGTTCTTAAAACAATTGGCTCAGACGAGGTGGTAACTTCAGTGAGCATCCCTAGAGTGATAACTTCAAGTATAGGCGGGAGTTGTGAGGATCAGCGCAGTCAAAGGATGAACCTACAAAAAAGGTTTGAGTAACTTTTGATAGGAAGGTAAACAGAGGCTTACGACTTGTATTACTAGCTTTCGTTATGTTTGCACAAGCAACGTCAGGACTGACAGACCAGATGTATGTATATCTGGTTTTGTGTTAGACGGCTATCAGAAAAACAAAACAGTGGATGATAAAATGGTGTCAAAACAATCGAATAGGAAGACAGTCACTGAACGAGTAGAGACAAAAAGTTTTGTGACAATAACGAGAGGTCTGGGTGGTAGGACAGAAACTCAACTACAGTTCTTAAAGCATAATACAAGCGCACTTCACCACGCAGTAAACAATAGTAGGTTAGTGGTGAGAACAGAAGATGCATTGCAACCTAAACTTATGAGAATAGGTTCACCGACCACCAAGCTGAAGACTCGACAGAATATGTACTTAATCTGTGCACAGATTCACCTACTAATGACTCCATAACACCAAGCGGAAATTCATGAGGAGAATCCATACTGGGGGAAATTGAAAATGTTGATGAGGTCCTGGCTCTATACTGGATGGTTTGGAAGGTAAAAAATGAGATGGCCGAATGGTTTTAGTAAAAACATGTCTGTCAACATGCTTTACTGTTACAACCCAGTGAGAAATTTCCCATCGCATATAAGTAGTCACAGGTGTTCGCGGAAGTTCAGTTCTAACGACAACCAATTAAAAGTTTGCGAGCTCTAGTCCAGTTTTAGAAACGACTGCTGTATGAGTAGCATAACAAAATTCAGCCAACATGTGACCGTGTGTATCACATTGAAGCAAACTTCATGTGATATTAAGGCTGAAAGCTCAAACTGTTCATAAATCCGGCTTAAGAAGTAACGATCAGTATGTTGATTTTACTTTTCAAATGCGTACAATGGGCACAAACAACGGATGTGGATTTTACAATGCGTAGGCGACTAGGCGGAAAAGTGTTAACTCACCATATTTGCTCCCTGCACAACTTGTGACAATGCCATCGCAATTGGAAGCTCTCCGTTCTCGCCTACCGTAGTGACCAAACCGATAAGACGCTCGTACCGTTCTGCGAGAGCGGTTTCGGCTAGCGTCTCGAATTCGGTGCCTTGTTGCAAAATCTTGGTCAACACTTCCATGAATGCAACCCGGCTCTGCGGATCCCGATGATAACCGAGACCTATAATACCGAACAGGGGGAAAATTACCTGGCCGATGAATTTGATGTGAATATGCGTGAAAATATGTATAACGATATATGTGAAACGTGATGGAATTGAGTAAAATCACTAAAGGTTTCTCGCAACCTTCGCTGCAGTTGTAAGTTACATGTGTCTCTTAAAGTATACACTGGTTTTGCATGATAATCAATCAAAAACAATTGACGAGTATTGAAGCAACATATACAATTCGATTTTAGTTTTAGAAAGAAATGGACAGGACGTAGATGCATCAAGCGTATGGAAAGCGGGAGTAACGAGAGACTAGAAATACGTTAACTTAATCGGGTAGCTGGATTACTGCCAGATGAACAGCCCACAGCATAATTTTCGTTCATCTCAAGATTCTTAATCAGAACGACGGAAAGAATAAAAGAAACAAGCAAATGAGCAAGTTGAATAAGGAGAGCTTGGCAGATTATGCAAACTTGAACACTGGCACTGCGAAAGTTGCTAAGCAACCCATATTTACCTACCGATGGCATGGACTAGTCCGGATTCGATGTTCGCATTCAGCAAATTCGACATGGCTTGCACTGTCACGTTGCGAAGAGCCGTGTTGTTCTGCCGGACTTCGGGTCGTTTCTCCCGGTCATCGGCCACATCGTTCAGCAGATTCATGAACAGTGTGAAGTACCTAACAGCAAACCGAGAAAACGATAATAATAATACGATAATAATAATACACAAATATTTTTGTGGCAAGAAATAATTATCATAACATATTGTTAAGGCTTCTGCAAGAAAGAAAACAGAACTCAAGAAAATTCAAGTCAATGAGAGATGGCCTATCACTGCGCATGTAATAAGCTACAGAGAATGGTAAAAAACCATCTAGCACAATAAGCAGATGCGGTCCACTACAGGGGGTACTTCGTTTTTCTTTTACATTCAGCTTGTATGTGATGGAAAGCCCAGTAATCTTTGCTATTTCTATTTGCAACTACGCTGAAGACAATGTTATGTTGTGCAACTTCGACAGTAAACGAATGTGGCCGAGTGTTCACTTATTATATTTTGGTCGTGCCTAGTGTGGGGCCATGGTACACTAGTCAACACGGCTGTTCCATGAAACCGTAGTCGGGGTTCACATTTTGACACTGATGGAGATATACACTACTGACGAGCTCTAACATGAGCGACACTCAGGTTTATTGCTGCTCTTCGAAAAGAAGCTGACCGAAAACTGTAAGTGAATACGACTTACAAAGTAAACGAATGAAGATTTTAAGTCAGATGACGCCAAGTCGAGCGCAGTGGCGTGAAGGTTGTCGTTTGACCAAGTTATCTGTGAAGTGAGTGTATTTGATGATATGAAGCAGCGAAGGCTGTAAGGAAGCGTTTTTTTACTGCTGTTTTGCTTTCAGTTATTGCTCGGTTGTTTGTTTGCAAGATGTAGACATATTGATGTTGAATATAGTATAGTTGTTTTTAGTAGTAAGGTCTCTTCCATCTCTTCTTTTTTTTGGCAAGGGCTTGCTTTTTTCCTAAAGATTATATGGTGGTAAAGCCTAACTGTTGTCTTCGTTGACGATGGTGATTAATATCTATCAGTAATTTTAGTGATAATGATTAACCCTCAATCTTACCAAATGTAATTACGAGAAATGCCAAAACGGTCTGAAAGTAGCTAGTTAATATTGATACGAACTAAATGTATGGACATGAATTTTACTTCTTGTGAAATTAACAGACTGGGAGCTATTTTTACCTATTCAAATTTGAATATCCGCTTGATACCAGTCTCGAAAACTGTCAGCTATATCTGAGTGTTGTTTGTTTCTGTTGATCATCGCATGTTTCTAAAGTCTCGTTAGAATTTTGGTGTTTATCTTATTATATCAACTGTCTAAAAATATTTGGTAACTCCTCTGGATTGTATGTTACCACAATGACGTTACTGTATCACAATCCTGTTCGTCGAACTGTTAGCAAGAGTTCATCCATTCGCCGCGTCGCTTGTTTGAACATGTGTCCAACCCAAGTGGATAGTCTTTAGCTTACTCAATGACTATCTTTTCTAATCCCTTCAACGTTCGTGGCAAATTCACCAATGGACTTCTCTTAAAGTTGTCCAATAGTCTTCGCGATGTGTCTACCAAATGCGTGGACCTTTTTTGTAACATCACTTATCCACTCATCGCATGATGCTTTTGTAACACGCACGGAACACTTGCGGATGTAAAACTAGGGTTGGTTTGCAGTTAATCCCACAACGTTCATTTCCTTGTTGCTCTTGTTCGCCATGTTGCACAGTTGTACTTTGCCAGCTGCGTAGCTGTCGCACAATTCTATATCCACTAGCCGAATAGCTCCACCAATCTATATAAACGAATGTAACAGTTTGTTATCGTTGTCACTTTTAGGCACGACAGCTCGTGAAATAGAAAATGAACTACAATTTCAGTGAAAGAGTTCGGGTAGCATGAAAAGCTCAATCGAGTGAGAATTGTGAGACTGTTTAGAAATTGAGCGAACAGGTGGGCCTTCTGGCTTACTTCACATGAAACGGATGGACTTGTGAACTCGGTAGCCCATTCGAAGTCAGTAGTGCAACAATGGGAACGAAGGGCATAATTAAGGCTATTTGGAGGTTCGCCACATTTCAAGTGGAAAGCAACCAAAATCTATGCTCGGATGAGAAGTTTAAGTTAAGATACATACAATTTCCTGCTCTCCATAACTGAAGTATAGAACGTTAAATGAAGTCTCATCAATTATAAAAATGTACGACGTTTAAATCAGAAGTCCTCTGCTTACGAAAGAAAAGTCTGCAATTTACCATCGACTTTACTGGACGATACGGTTCGTTGGAGGTTACTGGGTCGATTAACAGTATCATCCATGTGGCAAATGATTTACCATAGTAAGCATTCGTGAAGTTGGACCAACATGATTGTGGAATTAGTGAAAATAGTTACATCTATAACGAACTAAGAGATGCGTTTTGAGATAAATGGACACTCAGCTAAAGCAAGGAGGCGATTGAATGGTATCCAACACGCTCATTACACGAATGCGAACACCAGATACGAAGTTACAACACATGAAAAACGTTGTTCACTATTGATTCCGGATAAATATAGGCAGTCTTGTAGATTGTGTCACGAAGGCAATGCCACAGGCTGAGTCAAGTCAAACACAATTCCAAATAACCTGACATCAGAGTTCTCACAATCAAGATGAAAGACTATGACATGTAAAACGAAATAAAAAAAAGGAAAAGATTCGGACTTAAAAAGCACGCACTTTGCAAACAAATGTGACTTAGCATCCATTAGATCACCACGATCCGCCTCCTCCGGCTGCAAGGGCATGCCTTGCAGCAGTGCAGCAACGGCACCCATACAGGCAAGGTCCAGTTCCCGGGTTTGCATAGCAGTCTGAACGGCCAAACTAGCCGGTCCAGTAGCATTCGGGCCGAGTGTGGCCATATTATAAGTTGCCGCGGAGGCTGACGGGTTATAGGCACCGATGATGTTAGGATCTGGCGTAGGTTTGATGCTCACGCTCTCGGACGTGGAATTTGCGGGCAATACAGTGGTTAATGGTAAGGACGGCTTGGAAGCAGCACTCGGATTTTGGATCTGATGTAACGTGATAGGCGTGGGCAACCCGATGCTTCCGGCTAAAAGAGGTAGGGTGTGCAGTTTTCCCACAGGGCCAACTGCACTTACGAGGCCCATTGTGTGACCAGTAACATCCAGCCCAGTAGATGCGCCTGTTGTGGCGGTACCCTGACCAGCAAAAAGGACATTATTCACGTGTTGAGTGCTGGATTGTGAATTGAAACCCTCGACAGATGCACTTGAGTTGAGAAAGAACATCAGATTAGGTGATCCAGCAACATTGCTAGCTGCATTCACAGATGGTCCGGTGTTTGCTACGGAGGTCTGATTTAGCCAGACGTGTCCGGGAACATATGGCAGACCAGATTGGTCTACACCAACACCGGCGTACGACCCAGGCTGTTCCGAATAACCAACCGCAGAAACAGAATTGACGAGATTCAGGGGAGCTGAAAACATTTGTTGAGCCGACGTTGGTATCCCCGTGATGGTCGAGGGATTTCCAGCTCCAACACCCGTATTGCTGGTTGGACCCGTGAAAACAAAACTGTAGCCAGGGCCGAGGTTCCCAGACAATGCGTTCAAGTCATGTACACTGATCCCTGACATGACACAATCGTTTGGGCCGATGATACTGAACTGGCCATGTGCGCTGGTCCCACCACTCATAAGCTGCAGTTGTCCTTGAACATTCAATCCTTGGCCAATAACGCCGGAATTCAAACCGGTCATAGGTCCCCCAACACCCGAAATCAAATTGGGAGTGTGAGAAGGAGTAGTCAGATTGAGATGATAACTGCTTCCCATAACCCAGTCACAGAGGTAGTCAACTAGCTTGTTGCGGAAACGCATTTCCTGTGAAGCAAAACGAGAAAGGCGGAGAGTCCTTGTCAGGCAGCGAGTAAGTTAAACATAACCAAATCACAAAAACACCATCTGCAAATTATGCGATCAAACAGAGTTCTAACGATTACATTGAATACCACTGCTGCCTAGGTCACATTCGGCCCGATGTGTTGTATAACAAGGTGAACTGTGTGTCAAAAATGCCTCTCAAAGTGACAGTTTTCTTGATAGAATGGTGCCTCGTGAAACGGAAACTACATGCACAATATCACGGAAGTCGACAGTTTTGCCTACTGAAAGACTGATAAGGGTTAACTAACGATATTGTCATTTTGCGAAATAGCATCCAACTTCCTGTGGCCTATGCATCCCTTAAGAACAACAAAATAATCAATCGGTACGTGTATGCTTAATGTGATTTAGAAAAACACTAAACAGTGGAATTATAATGTTTGCCGAAATGACGAAAAGCACGGTTTACTGGATAAAAGAGGCTAAATTTACATAAGTATCCATGAGTAATAAAGTGGTTATCAGTAAGTAACAAGATATCTGTAGAACGTTATTAGTATAGCTAGGGGGATTTTTGTTTTGAGTGAAACCACAAACTCTGATACTCATCCTTTTATAAGCGAGGAAGGCAAATCAACTTCGAAAGATTCAGAACAAGAGATGGGGCAAAACTAAACGCATGTACGAATCTACCAACACCGGGATGCGGGTTGTTGCTGTGGACATAAATTTCAAGCTTGCGAGTAACAATGAGAGCAGGGTGGAGAATATGAGACATTAGACTAAAAAAGGGACGCCGTGAAAGACGTGGCAAAATTGAGACAGGTAGGACGCTGGAACATTACACAGACCAACATTACTTTCGAAACTTTCATGTCATTTTTTAGCGTCCGTCATAGCACGACATGTTGGATCTAGCGGAAGCTGAAGAATTTAAGGGTACTGAGGCTCAGAAAAGTGCAAACGAGAAGACAGAAACTCAAATTCACAGTCAAATTAAGATATCATCATCATCATCATCATAGACAGCAATAAATCAGTGGTTCACACTTATGCTTAAC
>LUCH01005648.1:6431-20571 GCA_013368495.1 Paragonimus heterotremus | reverse complement strand
ATATATATATATATATATATATATATATATATATATATATATATATATATATAGGGAAGTGTACGTGTTCACGAATACACGTAAAGTCGTCAAGCATCCAATTCAGTTATTCAAAATAAACCCAGAATATTGTCGAAATAGAAAAAAAAAAGTACAGATTCTGCAAATATGATCGTATTTATTAGTCAACGGATTGAGAATAGCACAAGTTGTAATACTCTTTCAACCACCTCGGGTGGACCTTCTCAAGTGTTGTAATCGGTTTCGAATTAATCATGATGAAAGCATCTGTTCTTGACTTAGTAACATGGCTGCGTTGAATAATAGTATTTGACTTCGTGATCATGCCAACTTGAGTGTGTTCTGTTGCAAGAACCTTGAGTGCATGAAGAGGCGGGAGATGAAGTGGTCCAGATAAGAGATTTAAGTAGTTATCAGGTGTGATACCCTGTTTGGTACCGAAAGCGTGGTGGCCATTATCCGTGCCAGTGAGTCGGTACGAGTTAATGTGAATCATCATTTCTTATGACTGTTTGTGCGAACCGCTTAATCGCTGAGTGCCAGCTTAAATTCTTAGGTGCTATCCGCCTAACTTTGGCACATAATACTTTGGTGAATGTTCTGCAACAGTCATTTTGAGATTTCCCAACGACACTGTGTACGGCATGCAGTGAGGCTAATAATCTTTCAAACGGCCTTCGGGGTTGAAAATTGTGATTTTTCCATCACTTCTGGATGCACACATCCCTGAGAATTAGTCCAGAAAGTGTACACTAACAGAACTGCAAGAGTTGTTGCGTGCCTACACAGACACAACACATGGTATGAGCTGTTCGTTATCAAACTGTCTAAACCCAAACAAGAGCTAGAACTGAAAGCTGTGGGAGTGATAGCTTAATAAGAAATTTAACAATATGCATGCGCCTTCAGCTTTGGGTTACACAAAAGGTAGTGAGACTCGAAATTTATCACACTTCGTTCTCTCATTGTAACTATACACAGAACATTGATAAACAAACAAGTGTACGAATATAAGACGCAATTCAAAGAAATAGCTTACTGAATGAGGAGATCACTGACAACATTATATGTTGGTCTAGTGTGTTAACTTACCGTACAATGTTGAGCATCAGGCTCTCAATACTGACCATCTCCAAATGCCCATTTTGTCGGTCCATAGACTTGCCAGTGCGTTTGTCTAGAATGCTTCTCATGATGAATATCACATTCTCGACAAAAAGTGTATTGGTCTCAGTGACTACAACTTGCTGTTGCCCTTGGCCTGAAAAACATGCGTCCACGTGAGCACGTAGTTGATCAAACAGGATGGGGTAGATGAGAGGGTTCAGTTCGTTTCCGATAGCTTCCTTCACGTGCTTTTGTATTTGATGTCCAAACTTTTCATGTTGGCAACTGATCAACAACAATAAGTTACCGATATATCTGCGTTGGAGAGCATACAAACGGGGATAGGTGAAGTCTAGGCATTAGATAGTGCGAATCTTACGTACAACAGTTAATACGTCTGACGAACATTGAAATATTTCCGTGGCGCAAATCACCACAAAAGTGTGAGACAGGGGAAAAAAGCAGACTTCACGCGTGCACTTACTGAGCGACCGGGGAGAATTGATGATCTTGACTGAAACTGGTGGTTTGTGCTAACGACATGCGTTGAGTTGGACCTTCAGAAGTACAAAACAAGTGAACCGGGCATATTTTAGACGACCTCAGAGGGTCTGTGTCAGACAAACACAGTGCAGACTTTACTCCGGAACCGCTATCACTCAAGTTCGGATTGGCGGTAGCACAGGTATGCCGGTTTTCAGAGTCAGGGAACCCATAACGTTCAGTCGGATAGCGTGGCGTTACCGTCGACGAACGATCTGGACTCGGGTGATAGCTGTGATGTTGTGTCAACTGATGCCGCTGATGCGTACCTGTCTGCGTAGGGTGCAGTGCTGAGCTGGAAAGATGATGTTGCAACTTCGAATCTCTGATTTGTTTTAGGGATTCGGCGAACAAAGTGTTCTGTGTTTCGGTGTGGTAGATATAGACCAGAGAGGTTTAATAACGAAGTAGAGAACATGACACAAGAAATTACAAGTGAACACGATATAGAAAGAGAGGAAGAAAGACAGTTATTGGACAGTTCGAAGTGGAAACCAAGAGGAATTAGTGACATCGACGACACAGACGAGTGGGATTGGGAGATTGGCTATGATAACACTGTTATGACTGATAGGTGGTCAATGGCGTACTGGTCAACATAACTGTCTCATGAAAACGTGAACTAAAGTTTAAGTGCCGACAGTGGCAGAGATATGTACAACTAACAAGCTTTAACAAAAGCGAAGGTCTGATTTAGTATTGTTTTCCGGAAAAAGTTCGCTGAGGCGACTAAGCGGACATGAAAGCTAACGAGTCTCCGACCAACTGTCAATAAATTGGAAAAGCTGGTAAAATAAGCAAGCAATTCGTGATTCGAAACCATATAAGCATATTCCTATGCTCAATAAATAACCTTCGTGACAAAAACTATGTAAGTTCGATTTACGTTGAAACAAAACATTGGGGGCGAACCCACATCTTGTTGAAGGTTATTAGAAAAGCATATTATCGCACTGAGCGTTACTGTTGTGCCCAAGAAAGACTCTTAACATAACAAAGTTAGATACGCGGTACAAGATGTGTAAAAATGTACCCCAACATTCACACACACTATCTTGCACGGTTTTTAAATTACAGCACCTTCTGCCGGACGTCTAGGGCGAGCATCTTTGCTAAAATATTCTACGTAAAACATATCCACGTTCCTGACCACCGCTCAAACTTTCGAGTTTTTGGAAGCAGAGGATCGCCACCAATGTAAGCGTTTGTGTGGTTATTTTTAACTCGGGCAATAGAACGCATTAATGCTACTGGGTAGTACACAACACTTGAAAAACATTTGCAGCTAAACGTCTGAAAGGATAATATCGTCATGCTCGAGTGCCGCTTCAACGGAGTTGAGGTTAGCAGGCATGACTGACGGAATGGACATCTAGCAGAGGATGAGGAATAGCACAATGGATATGACCTGTTGTTGAAATGAAACTCAAATCTACGGTGGATCGGTTCGATATGGATCATCGGAAGAGCATATCAAACACAACACTAAACGTCTCAGCTAATAAACTACAATCATAATGGTTTCATGGGTGGGCAGGTGCAAAATTGTAAACCGTTATTTTGAAGGCTATGAGAAAAAACTTGAAATGATAAGCACTATATGGATCGCTGATCCTACAAGCATCGCTTGATAGGGAGCGAGTGGTACGCTTGCTTACAGCATTATATGGAGCATATATGACAGCACATACAAGAAGGTACCCTAGATCCAGGAAAACTTGCGTGTGCATTAACAGCGACCAAGTGATGAGTCAAAATTTCAAGTATCTTGAATAGGAAATAGGCACGGGAGAAGTCCACATTGGGGCTGTCAACGGACTAATGCTCGTTTCGATGCCTTTTTAGAGGCTGAGGTCGCATACACTGTTTTGTCTCCGTGTAAATCACGTCAACGATCCTGAGAAGAGGAATCGCATACATAAGCCGACTAGTTCTGTCATGGAGAGTCTACTAGTCCAATTACTAGGGGTACCGCAACAATTTACCCCACGTAGATTCACCTATCAAAGTGCTGCGACATCAAACCTGGTAGAATTTAGCAATTATTCACAGGTGTACAGATTTTCAACACTGGGAAGATGAGGCGGTCAATGTACCCACTTTGTGTATTCAAACAGGAAAAAACCGTTCCTGGTATGGTCAACTCGTCGACTAATTGCTTTAACCGAAGCATCACAAACTCAGCTGTTCACGATATGGTAATGGTTCCAATCTGACTTTTGCATAGTATAAACACATTTCTCAGATAGCAACTTTTCTCGTGAACTCGCCTAAAAATGCACATCGTTCGAGTGATCACGGGAACAAGACAGATGCAAGCACACATGACCTTAGGATCATATTAAGAAGGCACTTTCAGTTCTTGCCAAGTGAAAATGTCGAGGGATATTTTTAACCCTGACATAAAGTGCTGAAAAGAAAATAGACGTATGTCAAATTTTATGTTAACAGTTGGTGGGCTCAAGAGAGTGTGCAATCCAAAAAAGGGCATCGAAGACTTGGGTGTATATTCTTAAAGGAAACCCGGCTGAAGTGAACGCCATTTTGAAACAAGCGCAAGACAACATATTGGGATCAGCAAGGTTGATCATAGACAGTTGTCTGGATGAAACGATTTATTTTTAAGGTGGTACTGCCAAGGTGTGGAAGGTTTAGATAACTATTTGTACGAGACAGAAGAGAGGTGTGATGAAACCGATCTCATTCACCTCAGGCGGAGTGACAAGCCCCGAGGAGTTCGTTTTGTTGCAGAGTTGAAGTTTTTGTTCTGCACAGTAGTGCCCAGGCAGTGTTTTCCCATAGCGTTCACAATACACGCGTACTAAGTATTTTTAGAACACGTCTAAAATGAATTGACAAAAGGCTAACAAAAAGCTATGAGTTTTACAACAGTGTATAGGCATTCCAATGAATGAAGCTTATTTGAAATTCTAAAAATGAGTTATTCCTCGCCACAATGAAGTAAACACAACGTTGACTATAAAAAGTAACGCGATGTGAGAGAACAGCTGCACATTGGTTGCAAACTTTGTTACAGCGACAATTCACTTCATAATGACCATTAGACACATTCATAGTACTTAAGGCTAAGTGAATTGATTGTCCAACGATGATCCAGGTCAGAGGTGAATAAATTTGGGGGAAAACGATCTGGGATGAATTGACCGATTACCAGTGAAAGTGCCACGTTGTCTTCCGACACAAATGGGCATGTGTACACGTGACACACTTACGGTAATCTTCACAACTGGCTTTGTTTCAACTGCATGGCGCTGGTCCTCTTTTGAATAAATCACCTAGACATGTTTGTTCATCTAATTGCGTCTACTTATAGCCTCATTTCACTTTTTTAGAATATCTACATGGTAACCCAAGGTACCGATTACGCAGAACGGAAATGGACGCCGAGTTATCAAGAACTGAAATGCGAATTCCAGGTTTTACCGTACTGCACCAGACAGATAATCCCGTGTACAACGGAATGGTATTCCAGAAATCACCAAGGGATTAACATGCTAAGTCTCAACAACAAAAGGCACGTGACAAGCAATGCGTTAGAAACAAGTAGCGAACTGCGTATGAGGCGACACATACTTGTTTTGAAGTGCTAGATCGTGGGAAATGGAGATCGAAAAGCACCTCTGACACACTGTCAGGATCCACAGGACCTTCCGGAGTACGATGATCAACGTCCAAGGTCGTGCTCAACGTTGACGTAGAAGACGTGATTTGCTGACTTGGACGCCTACCAGTCTCGTCTGTAAAACAGGGATTACAAGCAGAATAAGTTGTAGTGGATGTCTCGTTGGACGTGATTCGCGCCGCAGTAGTGGGCAACCAGGTTGACTGGGTGGTGTCCGGTTGGTACGGTTTCGAAGACGAGTGACGTGTGAATTGGTGCCACAGTCGACGGTCACAGCAGCAATGACTCTGCAGTGAAATAAAAACATTAAACCACTGTATTGAAAGAGCAAGGAGATATGTCAGTATGGATACGCTTGCGTGTATGAAAGTTCCGCAAACGTTGACAGAAAAGACAAGCAGTAAAGCCGCATGGCTGACAGGTGGGTTCGAATCTGCCAGTAAAAGACAAGTAAAGCCCCCCCCGAAACTTGTGGTGGAACAAGTTTCAATAGGTGATTTAGGTTGGCTGTCTCTGTAAACCACATCGGCGCTAACAGATAAGCATGTCGATGCCCCAGTTCAAATGGCAAGAACGTTAGAAGCGAAAGCTGTGATTTAAATTTCCAAGCAAGATTATACGCTTTCACTTTAGTCAAACAGAGTGATACAGAACAAGCTGTATGTGAAAAACAAACCGAAACAGTAAAATAATTTAGGATAATAAGCACAAGCGAAGTGCGAATACTAGGCCGTACATAAGTAAATGTTAACATATTTTGCTAGATTCAGAAAAATTAATCCGGACAAACAAATATAAGTATGCTAGAAAAATCATGCGAAAGAGGGTTGATTAAAAGAAGGCTATATACCGTTAAGCGAAATCAGAATTGTGGTTTCGAACGATGGTGTCCACCTTTTTGATACACCCCTTCTAAAAACCTTACAAATCGACGATTGCCCAATGAATAGCACATGCACGCTAAGTGTTATTCTGACTAACAAAGCCGATTAAATGGGATAGTAAGGAAGAGCCAGAAATTAAACCGAGGATGCTATGAGGGCGTGCGGTAGATCAGTGGGTGATCTTGGATAGAGTGGTTCCCGGAGTTATGTCACAAACCTTCACCTTCTTTTACCTCTAGGGTTTATTCTTATCGTAGTTGTATGTTGTTTAAACATTTACATCAGTCACTGGTGTAACGCTGTCTGTGTGGAGGCCGATGGGGATAACGACATAGGATTCATGTGGTGATCAGAAATTTGGAAATACACGAATAAGTTGACGGAATATAATAGTGAAAGAATACAATAACAGTTTGTTTGTTATTAAACCTAGGATCACACCATTTACTCAAAGATAAAGTGTCACATCAGCAGTCACTTAACTATAGTATGCAAGCATGTTCCAAGTTAAACTAAATGATACCAAATAGAAGCAAACCAGGACAGTTCCTTTCACACGAAGAAGAGAAAGGAGAGGTTTTGTGCAGGCGTGTTCAATATCTTAGCATTGATACTGCCATTCTGAATACTTTGTATTACCTCGAAACTATCTGGTAAAACATCTAAAAGGACTAAAATGCATCATCCAGTTAACTCACACAGGTCGTGGATTGGAAAATAGGGTGGGCTGGAGGGATTTGTGAGGCAGTCGAATTTAAGGCTACAGGTCCCAGCGCACACAAGAATCCTGTCATATTCGCCCACTCGTTCAGCACATCTTCGATCTCGTGATCCGATGCTGTCTGTTGTTGGCTTGAACGTCGTTTAACTGCCAGATAACGTGTTGCGTTCGATACTCCGCTGCCGCTCACACCATAAACATTGCTGCCACCACCTCCAACCATGGTATTGGGGGCTTGAAGACTGCTGGAAGTGCTTAAGCCGCAAACGTTGATCGAATGATTTGTTAAGCCAAACAGAGAACCAGAGTTCGTGCCTAAACTGTGCGGCATTCCACTCTTGTCTCGGACAACACCAGTAAAACTGTCACTCGAAATTACGATTGGATCCAACTCACTGACAATAGAACTGGAGTCACCTATTACATTGGATGATCCCACACTTGCGTTCAGTCCAGAGATCCCGACGTTGCCGGGTGAATAGTTCCCGGGACTATCATAGGGCGCATCTTCTGTCCCACCGGTCGATACGGACACTTTCGATTTGGGATAGTTTATAAGAAATTTAGTGCTTCGTTGCCAAATCATGTAGGTATGTTCCCACGCCTATGAACAAGCATAGAGAAAATGTGAGATAACAGTAGAAGCTAAAGAGATAACGTAAAAACGAAGTTCAAGGTCGGAGCGGAATTAACTTAATGAAAAATCTAAATTTTACCAGTAGACAGAAAACAGATGTGTACATTCAGCTACATAAAAGGTACAAGAGTTATTGTAATAGAGGCGAAATAGGAACAACGGTTTTGCTCGGCGATGGTCTCCGCAATGCAAATTTTCGGATGGATTCCGTCAAAACAAAGTAGTGCATCCAGGAATCGCCATTTGCAGAGAACGTTAGTAAATGCATAAACATGTGTCGAATGTACTGCAATCTAGCTGTAAGAGGTAATATGACAAATGGGAGGGAGCGCGATTGATATCATTTTTACGCCATTATGTTGGTATTCACAACGTCGCTTTTAAAGTCCCGGCTAAGAGAGCCTTAACATTTTACGAAGTCAAGGATTGACATGAAATTCCCTATTCTCTGAACCTATACATACCGCGACCAGTCAGTTGCGATTTCCAATCCAAACCAGGTCAGGTGAGTTTCCCACAGCGTAGCGGGTGGAACAAGTCGAACCATCGAAGCTGTGAAACCAAATTCTTTATCGCCTTGCCGAAATTGTCCGTTGAACCGTATCATTGATTAAGATATGCTCTCATCAAACTTGCTGCGATTAATTGTGGATGAAGTTAAACTTGAAATTAACCAAATCCCCGACTACTCATCAGTAATCCAAAATATCGCCTAACAGGTTTAATGAGATCGGAGATTTCGACCTGTCTAGGAAGTTCTAATCGCGGGGTTATCGATTGGAGTTAACAGGCAGTAACTGTGTCTCCATTTCGAGACGATCGGGCAACCTGATCATTACTCACAAGCGAAAGTGGTTGAGTGTTCACATATGATAATTCGGTCGTGCCTAACGTGAGGTCAATGGCGCGGTGGGAAACACGGTCGCCTACACAAGGATAGCGTTTCCGTGATTAAAGTTGTTAGATATTCTGTAGCGCATAACGTGAGGTCAATGGCGCGGTGGGAAACACGGATGTCTGCTCATGAACAGCATGTCCGTGGTTCAAGTCCCGGCTGCAGTGGCGATGATATGCACTACTGACGAGCTCTAATCAGAGCGAAACTCGAGTCTAGTGCTTCTGCTGTACGAAAGGGGCCGACTGGGAAGTCTATGGGGATGCGACAGCTGCGATCAACTGTGGGTGATGTTCAACTTGAAATTAACCAAATCCCCGACTACTCATCGATTGTTCGGGCACGCCAACTACCAGTTCGACGAAATTGTGGTTACCACATACTTGTCACATAAGCACAAGGAATAAACTTTAAACTCCAGAACGGAAGAGAATGCTGTCTACTTTGTCAATAAATACAGACGAGGGCATGATTCGAAGCGAATGGTACCATTTGAAGTTGATGGATTGAAAAAATATTTGCCTCAACGTGAAAGCTACAACCAAATCTGTGTGGCGCGCAACTTGTGTCAGTCAAAACTTCCAGACTTCTCGATAATATACGAAACAGTGGCTTTTAAAGCGACCCATAAGAAACAACACGAAAGACCGTTTCAAAATACTTTCACAAACACCTTGCAAAAAAAACATTCCGAAATGATCGTCTTACGAAAAAAGAGCAAATAAATAGCTGACGGGTTAACGAAATCAAGCGTTCACATGGAACATCCGTTGATGATTGACAGAACTGTCATCGAAAACTACGAGTTGCAAATATACGTAACATACATACGGAAATGAGTGTATGAGCATCGGCTGTTAGTTAAAGGTTGAAAGTTCATTTACCTACTTGTCATCTATTTCATTTTAGACCAAGTTTGCAGCACAGTAACGAAGATAATGCTTGCAGTCTTGCAAATTTTCGAGTCATATGCTGGCCTTACACTGTCAGGTTGCGTGCATTGAAATTTGCGAAGATGACTGGGTTTAACAGTTATACCCATTAATACCACTGGGGTGCCTCAGATATCGATTAGTGGGAAAACCAATATCCTTTCACTTTGACGTAAAAACAATCAGAACTAAAAGTACACAGACCAGAATACGCAGCAGATGGTGTTAAGTATACAGCTGAGAACGAAACTCAAAGGATAGATACAGCCACGCGAAAAATACTCAGTGTTCAGCAGAACCTACCAATTTGTTACCCTGAGTTTGGTGGTTTATCTTGCGTAACAGGTTAAGTATTTGTTTTTGTAAATGTGCCCTTCCAGTGGTGACGATTGAACGACTGTGATCCGCAATCTCTGCATACACACAGTAGACTGGTAATAGATCGGGCAAACGACAATCGGGGCGTGCACGTGAGGCTGACATCGCGCAACAGGTTGACCTGTAACGCGATGCACTCGCAGTGTCAGACCATCCTGGCTTTGTCGTTATATGTGTGGGTGAAATGGAAGGCTTAACAGAAGAAGCTGGACATAACTCAAACTGGTGCCCGCAAAAGGTGGTTGAAACAGAAATGGTGGGTTGTACATCAGTTAAGTTGCAGGAATCGGTAATTGACGTGATTGATGTGGTCGTGCAAGTTGTGTTGTTGTTAGCACCTCCAGGCAGGTATGATGAAGGAGCGCACAAGGGGCATCCGCAATCACACAAAGCGATACAGGAGCCAAAATTAGAAACCCGATTCCGTGGGTCGGTTTCGAAAGTCGAATTCCCAGCCTGATGAGCTAGATGGGTTAAGGATGAATGAAACTGTGCTCGAGCTGTGTCAGCGGACGAGCCCAGTTCGTATGGTCGGTCCAACTGATCTAGTAAAACCGGCGCTCTCGTGAGTTCCGTGGTCATTTGCGTGGCGGACCTCAATTGCAAACCCGACGCGGTTGATAGTAGGCCAGCATTTTTCAAATCCCACTCCTTCAATTCCTTATGCATTGCTAACGTGGTGGTGGTCAGGTTACAGCAACTGTCACATCCGTATAGCAAAGCATTTCGATCCATTTCCGGCAGACTGGCAACCATGGCTGAAGCCACATCGTTACTCCACAACTCTGCCTCGCGACAGAGCAGACGAAAGCAGGACATGGAAGTCAACACAGCTTCCAGGTCAAGTGACCAGAGGTACGTGAAAAACACGGTTTCCAGTTTTATCAAGGCCATTCGATTACGTTTCGAGTTCACTCCGAGCGGACCCAAAAACGTATTTACATCGGCAACAGTGAACTGTTGTTGCCCACCTCCCGGTTGTCTACGGGCACCAGAGGTTTCTTGAGAAGCTAAACGATAAAAGAGGACAAACAGAAGATAGCAAGTCACAGAATATTGCGCATAACAATTCGACATCAGTGTTGGATGGTTATTAACTGAAATGAGATAATTCCAAAACTTTAAATCAAGTTTCCAAATTATACGCTAGTTGCTATAGGAAAAGGCTGAAAAGGAAAATGAGAAAGACATACATGTAAGATGTTTGCTCCGTATGTTTCTATTTATTTCCAAATCTTGTTTTGAAATCACAATATATCCTGGTGAATAGATTCGTAGAACGTCAGTTAGAATGACGTCCAGAAATGAGTCCTTAATAGGCTGCTCAGTCATAAAAAAAAATTGACCTCAATCAACAAGTGATAACAACGTTGGATATTAGATTAGGGTTTCAACCAAATTGCCCCACACCTATCAAACAGTGAAACACCTTTTTACATTTTTCAAAGGAAGGGATTCTACACGTCAGCTAAAGGACTCTCAGTCTGATGTTGATTAGTCGATGTGATTGCACAAAGTTTATCTATCACCAAACTAGCCCATGAACACAAACGTAGCTTTACATAGAATTACACTATATAGTGTGTTTAAGTTTAACAGTACCATAAGGTGCTTGCTGTCAAACGTTCACGTGATGCAAGTACAGCGAGAGAGCAATGATGCTAGTGCTCAGTTTGAAAACTACTGTTCTATAAAATGAACTTATGTTAGCAGTCTCATCGAAACATCAGTGAGAGAGTACTCTAACCTGTTGCATAGGGGCTTGTAGATTGGCCGGATTCTGATTCAAATGGCCCGGTGTCAATCGCAGTTGATATTGTCGTTGTCGTTGTCGTGGATAACGAGTCGGTTTTTGTAGTCACATCGGTCAAACAGCCAGGAATATTGATGCAGTCGCAATTTTGTTGCAGAAAATTGACTCGACAAATTAGAATCTCGCGCAACCACTTCAGCACATCACAGGAATTTGGTATGTTACGGTTGAGCAGGTTTTGAGCGATGCTGTAGAGCAGTTGAGGACTGTGAGCAAATGAACGTAGAGAACAACCGCATATACACAAAGCTGTCTAGAATTTTACAATAAGCATTTTTAGTTAACAGATATTTACCTCACCAAACAAAGCGCTTTCTGAGAAAAGGATCAGCAATGACGAGTAGACAAAAGAGTGGGTTTTGTTGGATTACCTTCATGGAAATGTGAAGAAGACTACTTCTTAACTGGATCAACCATCATTCTTACTTCTAGGGAAAGCATAAAAAAGCATACTGGTGTTAAGTCTTACGGAACACGCTAATTCCCATGTAGCTGGAGACCAATATGAAGGGCAAGATTTACACGTGAAAAAGAGTTACTGCACTAGATTCGGAATCAAAACACACAATCTGAAGCACTCGGCGTCGTCGATGGATCGAAACGTTATAACCACAATCCACTAAACCGATTTAGACTCGGCACTTACATGCACATTAAGCGAATACAGTCTAGCATTTTAAATTTGGTTAGGTCGATGTTAGCCTTGATTTTACGACTTCAGACAGGGGGTGGTAGAACAATTACTTTACTTGATCGCAAGACCAGTCAGTTAGAACATTACTCAGAATGTAGGTGAACACACAGGTGTTAAGATGCTTCCATGCCAAGGTCTACATAATGACGGTCAACCTAAAAAAAACCTAGAAGGCAAAATACGAACGCGGAAGCGAGCAACTGGTTTCGCTTCCAATGGGAAGACCGGAAGGTTTATCTGAGCAGAAAATATGCAATCAAATGTAACGTCCGATTGGTATTCAGACCATTACTGCCAATGTTTCCCTACAGAAAATAACCTGAAGGTTTCCCCAGTCCCACTGTGACGAAAATTGTTAGTGTCTAGTGTCAATCACAACACAGATTGGCCACTTATCCAACAGTATTTATCAGGTCAACGCATACAGTTACAAAAGGCAATTATTACAGCGTAAACATGTGTTCTAAATTACGATGTAGGGTAGGTTCCTAGAAAGAGCAAACGCTCGAACATGATTGTGCTTGGTGGTCACATGAATGCATAACTCGGCCGTCTTACTCTAAGAGAGATGTCGTTGGATGATGACTGAGCGTGACTCATCGGCAACGAGGATCGAGTGGTACAAACGCGCACATCACACGGACTCTACATACCTGGTTGTACATTTCAACACAAAAGAAGGCAATACGTCAAGTAAATACCTCCCTGTGTAACCCAACTGTAGACGTCAGGTACCGGTGGCATCACTCCATTAAAATTGTCGTTCATTTTGGATTAACCACTCTGGCTTGGATCATACCGCTGTTATAACATAATTTGTTTTCTCTTCGCCTCCAAAACCACTTATTCATAAAAGCAGAAAGTTCATTTAAAAATGGTGCGGCGAAGGTGCACAAGCCCAGAAAACAGCGTTGACAATCAAACTGCCTGAGTTATAACAACGGGACAATCCAAACGGACAATGGACAGAAACCTCGACAAATATGCGACCCTGTTGCGAAGAAATGTTTTCCAAAGGAGTACAGTAGATAGGGTGGAAGTGGATTTCCGCCGATTCGACAGAGCCTACGGACAAACTTTGGCTGATCCCCATGTTTCCGAATAAAACAAAGACCTTGTGGACTGAAGCGAAAACTCAGAGTCTTCGTAAGAACCGTAAGGCGAACTTACTGAGCGAAACAAAGGAGTGAAGAAAAACGGTTTCATCAGGGAATAACCGAGTTCCACTTCCTTGATTCGTGATCGGTACGACCATCGGCAAGATTTTGGTGAAACTATATCTGAAGGTGATAAAAAAAATCAATGGTTTATTGCACTAACTTGTCAGATGAGCTGAGAACTCTGAAGGGCAAGTTAACCGGCCTAAGACAGCACATCCAACTGTGGACGACGGAATGGTGCGCCCCATCATGAAGATCCCGACGACCTTTCGTCGAATACCAAAGTAGCATTGGAGGTTGAAATATCAAAACGTAATGATGTCCTAGGAATGGACCTTTTTAATCCAACTCCTTTCAGAGTAACTATAATAACTGTTGTGTGAACTGACCACAGTTCGTGGTTCCATAAGGGAGGCTGAAGAGTGGTATCGTGAATGGCACTTAACAACAACAAGCCCCATCCGAAAAAAAAGTTACCAGAACACAAAGCACAAAGGTGACAGTTTTTTCTCTACCGTATACAAGATTCTCACGGATCTCATAATGCGGTGCCTCAGGGAACAGACAAAATCAGAGAAGAGCGAGCAGGTTTCCGGCCTGGCAGTGGATATGTATTGATCACTGCGACAAACAGCGCAGTATCACGACTCCCCTATTCAGCCCACGGTGGGGGCAATTTGGAACTATAAATCGGCTCTTGATGAATTATCGG
>LUCH01005647.1:25464-38020 GCA_013368495.1 Paragonimus heterotremus | reverse complement strand
TCCAGCCAGAGGCTACTTCGGTCACAAGGCCCTCGAACATGGAGGTAAACTTACATTATTATTATTGATGGATTTCAGCCTTCTTAATCAAGCAAAATTCATTCTACATTGAAAAGTAATGTGGTGAAATTCTACTCAATTCACTGCTTATCCGAACCTCGAAACAATGCAGAATATAACGACGGACCAATCCAAACGTGGCATTGAGATACCATATCAGTAATGGACGAAGAGCTTCAACGTTACACCTTCTGTTATTCGCCAAGTTCTTTGTTTTGTATTACACCAATCAGCTTGTGACTTTGCATGTGCTATTAAGGTCAGCCAGTGAGAGACTAATATAGTTAATACAGGTATACATCTATAAATGTGGATTCTTGTCTTATGAATGATAATTACTAACTGCAGTTAGTTTGTGGGAGACCTTAACTCAAGCGCAATTTCGAAGGTTATTCGAAGTCCCTAATTTCGAGTTTTAAAGATAGGTATACAGTATACGCATGTATGTGGGGGCATAACTGGGAACAATTTTAGAAAAAAACTAACGGAATATCTTTGTTGACACAAGGTTTTATGGCAAAGCATTGATCAAGCATGAGCTCACCTGAGCCTTATTCTGATCATGGACCAGTTACATTTGACCGAATCGTATAAGTAGTCTCTGTTGTTCGCAGACACGCGAATTTACTGGTTTTAGATTGAGTGGGATAGACGCCAGAGTAGGCAGATAATAATCAATACCACTGACTTCTTCTAATGATTTTCCTATCAGTATATTCTTCGTCAAATAACGAACAATGTTTTGCAATGCCCAGCTCACGCTGAATTGAAAAGCGAATTTTCGGTCAACCGGATTGTTCTGTTTCAAACAGCTCATTTTTACGGGAAGACATTGACTGAGTGACCCCCTAATCAGAGTAAATAAAGCTATTCGATTTTGACACACGCATATCTGTGAACATCGTCCGGCCATTCGACCGGTCATCGGTGCTCACTTGTGATTGAATGTGACGTTTAATCGTTCACCGATTCAGCACAATTTCATCGAGTATGACTTGTTGATAAAGCCTAATCCAGCTGATGATCGATTGGAAGGTGAAATACAGACTGATAAACCATGGTTTCACTTCGGGGAGACGAGTGGCTGAATAGCAGTCCTATAGTACAAGGTGACGATAGTTCAGTCTATATGTAGGCTACGTTTCGGTAAAATGAATAAAGTGCGGAGGTCTATTTTGATCATTAACTGAAGTGAAAACTACAAGAAGACTAGTTCCCAATACGGAACTGCTGATGGTTTCATGAAAAGTGAACGAATGGATCGACGAACTGAAAGCAGTTATCAAGTGAACTGCCATAATTAATCAGTGCCCACGTGTGAGATGTTCATCGGAATGGCCCTACCAACAGCAAATTGTACCATGCAATCTGGACAGATGGTTACTCAGCTAACACACATCTATAAAGATATGGAAGGTCTGAGCGACGACGACGCGCTTTACATAGAATGTGTTGAGTGCTCCATACCTCTGTGTCTGCTTTCTCGTCTGAGTGCCTACGGTTAAAGGTTGAGACTAAAAGACAGTGTCAGTAAATGATGTGAAAAGATCATTCAGCAGTCCATGCTCAGTGAAGAGGTCTCCCTGCGTTCACACAGCTGTAAACAATGGTGGGTCATGCCACTCAAGTAGCCGAGATACTGTTGAAGCAGCGTCTGGTTGTCTGATGTGCCATGCTTATGTGGCAAACAATTCTTACACTGTCCTACGACCGTGCAGTCCCTAATCAGGCGGCCTGGATAGGCATCCCAGGCCTTTGATCGTTATCTGGTCGAGTAAATAGTGGCGCGTACTACGTGTTTGTAGTTATGGTTTATGTCAAATTTGACCTTCAAGAAACATAACGGTCATAGGTCGTTACTTCATTTCGTTTCCTTACAAGTTGTGTTATAATCTCGTTGTCTTGGTAAATCAGGACATTTGGGCTCGTGATAAAGGTGGCTTATTCCCAGTCGTCTGAATACAACTTAGAACGTGTCAAGCGTGCGCCTCGTGCACTCCAGACAAACCTGACGAAACTCGTGGATCGGTCGAAATCACCCAACATGGAAGGCACGAGAGAAGCGGGATCAATATCTGAACGTGGGCAACGCTATTTGCGCGTCCGTGTGTGTGTATGCACGTGCATGTGGATGTCTACGGTTTCCACGTGTGTTCGTGTCTGTACCCTCATTTCCGACATACGCTAGTATGCAAGTGATATAATTACAGCAAAATAGCTTGTCTGAAAAGTGAACGAGAAGGAATGCACACTTCAGATTTCCTGCCTCTTAAGTCTCACAAGCAAACAGCCGTTGTTTATTTACTTTAAAATGTTGACATCATGGTTGGGAGGGTTTGTTCTACCTCTTACCATCGGGTTCTTCTGCGGTACAGGCTTGTCTTTTTTGACTTCGATCAATCGACGCAGGCTACTAATTTCCAGTTCGTTCCGTTTACGATGAGCATAGAGCAGTTCCTCGTGTCGTTGTAATTCTGTTTTGGCCTTGTCACGAATTAGTTCGGCATCCTGATAAGTTGGTCGAAGTTCGGCCAGTTTGCGAGAACAACGCTCAATCTCCGTTTTCATAGCATCGGCCGTGGTCACGTACGTGAAACTTTCCTACGGGAAAGATTGAACTTTTCACGTGCTCAGAAATATGACATTTTTGTCAGTTGCCAATATGTTAATACTTACTCTCAAGTACATAATATATTAAAATATACATGGTATATGTTGTTTTATTGAATGGCTTGTTGTCACCACATAAGTGGTTTGTTCAGTTAAACTTGTGAGCATTTAATAGTGGATCATTGGCAAACTGAAATAGATGCAAACAACCAAATATATGCTTGAACAGAAGTCCGTAATTCATTCATTACCACAAAAGTAATTTGCTGTCTGTTCCTAATTGAGCAACCTAACATCGGATTAGCTATGACTTTATCGATAATCATCCACCCGAGTCTCGTTCGAAGGGACTGTTATGGTCTGTGTAAACAACGGAACACTGACACGTTGATGATAGACGAGTTAGCTAACGATGACTGCAACCCTTACAGAGTATAATCAGCTGTTTAGTGATAACCGGTAAATAGTTGGGAGATTTTAACCTAACACGAATTGAACATAACTCATAACTGATCGCTAATCTCACATTCCCACGGAATTTCCAACCAGCCCCTTTCAATTGATTTCCGCTTTTGTTCAGTGGTATTTTATGAACCGAAAGTATTCTACGGTTGGAGTTGTGATGAAATTTTTCCCAGTACCCCAGCTATCCAAACTACAGCGCAATGAATAATCTAACATCTGACATCAGTTCAACAGGTGATGTCAACACTGGGTAAAACATTTTACTGCTACATCTTCCATTCTTCACTCATCAGTTCACATTGAAAATTCTACGTGTGTGCGTTAGTCACCGCGACACAGTTAAAGTAACACCGGTACAGTGTTTTAGTGGTTGACGGAAAAGCTGACATCCTTGACCGTGACCTTACGATTACCCTACACTTGCGTTTCATTATGTACAGGTAAAAACCACCGAAAACGATATTCTATATTTCTTTGTTCCTCCAAAAAAAGAGAATATTGCGTCAAAATCGTCCGAAATATTGCGAAAAAACCGATGGCTTAACATACACACCTTTTAGGAAAAACCACTACGGTCGAATCGTCAACAGATAAGTGACCATTACCAGTACAGACTACAAATCATATTCCTGTAACTGTTCAGTCGTTGGCTACCAGTAAATCATTTAAAAATTTTAATGTTTCAGCTTCAAAAATGTCAAAATCAAACATTCAACTTACAGGTGTTAATCTACTTGAAGTACTTTCAAAAAGACAACGAAAATTGATTGATACAATGATTCCTGATTCGAATGTAATGCTAAAACCCGAGCACAGACTCCATCGTATTAATACCGTTCGAATTATGGTGACACAACAGCGACTATGGCACACATAGTATCAGCATAATTTAATTTAGGTCAGTTAACAAAATCCAACAAATGGATACTAGTGTAGTAAGGATGAGCGATCGTAATATACTACTCACATCACTGCTATTCAGTGGTGGGACTAGAGCATGTATTTTGACATTGAACAAGCTACAGGAAAGATTCACGAAGAAACATCGGAATGCATCATCGCCTAAAATGGTCCTTGCTACGTAAAGGAACTGAGCATTGGCGTCTGTGGCAACCTAGACAGTCTGAGGTCGAGTACCGTGTGCAAATGAGTGGTTTTGTTTGTGGTTCTGTTCAAACGCTTAACCCATGTACTGCTTTGTTGAATAAACAACCTTTGTGCCCTCCGCGTTCTTGGCTCACAACACTAGTACGGTGGAATCGCTCTAAATAACCACGTTTCAGCTCCATACTTCCACTAGGTAATCAAAATCTCCTTCAGATAACTGCAATTTTTATCAACTTACGTTGTAAAATTCCTTTTCATCGCTCCATGACCCGGGAGTTATTTCTTCTCAAAATACTTCTACCCGGAACATCTGCATTGGTCACTTGGACTACTGAACTAAAACCAAGTCTTCAAACTGCGACGGTGACCGGATTATTTATGTGGTGTGGATTGGCTAACCGTTCCCATAGACTGTTGGTCTCAAACGCACACCTGCCTTTGGCTGTTCGACAAACCACTGCAACAAACATGTCTCAGCCGTGTACAACAACCTATGGCGTGTCTGTCGACCATTGAGATTGCTTTCAGACGTCGGATAAATGAGGATTTTGCTCAGTCCATCACGCATAGGAGAGTTACACCAAGTTGTTTGTGAAGAAGACTAGATGACTTACGTATTCTACTGTTCGAGCTCGATACATTTTGAAAAACGCACACGACCAGTGCATATTAATCCAACAAGTATTGATTAACTGTATCTTGTCCACTTCACGTGTTGGTTGATTTATGTTTGGATGAACTTTGATTCATTCCTTTATCGGTCATGTACCAGTCTGCCCCTCCCCGTCTGGCGGCCAATGTGGCCTGTTTTTACGTTCAGAAAATTCAACTATTTAGACTTCCGAGTCCGGGGTGAAAACGATTGCCATGGGTAATGCCACTGGGTATATGCTGAAAGCACATACCATAGCACAGCTGAATGACCGAACGGACAAAGACGTTTGGCATTGTTTCAAACGCAGTATCGCCGTAGAAGTCAGTGTATCGCGCAGTCCAGTTGTGTGGTCTAATTGGCTTGTGCACTTGCAAAACCGTTTTGTGAAAGACCTAAGGCTTTTCAGTGATCGATGTTGTATTGGACGACTGGGTATACGCTTGACCCTAGTTCATTAGTAATTTAGAACGGCTTCCCTGAAGAGCAATCGAAACGTATTCCAAACAGGCATGGAACTGAAAGGACGTGGCAGTTTTTAGAAACAAACCGTATATTTCCAGCAATGTTTGGAAATACGGCAAGCAGTCAGCTCTAGCCTAATCTTGGACCAACGGCAGCAACGAAGAGAAGAACAAAGAAGAACACGAGGTGGGCCCAGTCTACTCTGCGGCATTCAAAAGCGTATCAAGTGAAATGTGTGTAGAACCTTTGAGCTCGTTACACAACATTTGAAAGGGTACAAGCAAAACGACTTTGAGGGGAAAAGTAATGGATGAGTTGTTGGGAAAAGGGCAAGCATTCGCTACAGGCAATTAATTACATGACTGAAGAGAGTGGCACTCAATTCGCATCAGGCATCTTATAGCAGACGTACACAGAATCATTCGTCCAGAATAGACAAGCAAGAAAACGGTTACAGCCGAGATTGTTAGAGAAGCCACATGACCGTTGGTCACTACAGTGTATACTACAATTGTCCGGAGGTTTTGATTATAAATGTCAAAAACTGACGGTGTTCCAAAGCAACAGGCGAAGAACTGAGACTATAAAGCAATAGAACTACAAGTATGGAATTATTGAATGTCAAAAAAATTCCAGTGAATCACATTTGCATATTAGCACAATAGTGCGATAACGATCAAATTGCAAACTGGTGGGTGCTGAGTTATCGTTCTGGTCGTACGTTAACCGTTAGGTGCAGCAGGCTGAAATTGATTGAACGAAAAAAAATCGGATCTTAGATTTTACTGGAAAGGATTGACTTGATGGTGTAACGATATTTTACCTGCGTGAGCTGGGGGAGGAAAACGCGTTTATGTGGTCCTGTCAACTCGCAACGTCACATACTCATTGAGAGGCGGAGTGCTCCTGTATACTTTCAAAGTAGGCACGTCGGCTGAAGCGGCGCGGACAGCCTTTGGTCGATAGATCGATCTGTATTGGTGTGGGAAACAGCGTCAGTTGAGTCTGTCCGAAAACCAGGCCATTGTCTAGACTGGCTGTATGGGTGTGGGAACGTGCATTCACGTTGTGTACCACACCAAATGGTGCACGTTTCGATAGCATGCATCAAGACAAGGGTAGTACCGACGTCCCGTTATTCCAGTACCCGCAGTTAGGTGATGCAAATCACCCTAATATAATAGTGGAAAGCTGAAAACTATACGTCACCAGTTGTCAATTATTCCACAATGGCAATTTCTTTGCGTTTGTGAACGCAGCCGCTTAGCAAATTAGCTTCTGCTACTTAGTCGAAAGGAGAAAAACCGAGTCACTCGTGATACTTACGATGTGTGTTTCGAAAAAGCTGTTTTTGTAACATTGTTATCTCTGTAGTCGATGGTAATTCGCCCTTCTTCCGTTTCACTTTCGGCATTTCCACTAACAAAACAGACTGTTGTGAACACATTCTGAGTACTGAAGGTTACAGAACATTGGAAATTCACTGTTTTCATTTATCTTCTAAGGTCATACAATTTATGGTGTATGCCTTCAGCCGACTACAGAGGCCGTAGCCCATTCAGCCTGTCTTAGACATGGCTGCGTGTGGTTGATTTCGGGGCACTGTGGGTGCCTCAACTGATGGATTTTTTTAATCTCAAACACCGAACGGACACTATGAGACGTGTGGGGATATGATACAATATGAACGTAAAGTCAACAATCCCGTCACTCCACACAACACACAAGGGATATGGATAAATCATGTTGGCAGTCGATCACCCACATTATCCCCATTGTTCAGTCAGGTTGGTATGACAATGTGCACACAGCCAACTGGTTGATCAACAGTGTATTACTTCAAGCACTTAAGGATTGACTCTACCGATAAACAGTGTAGCAGATTTGATTAATTGTAAGAAACCCGTTTGCAAAAGATCTGAGTTACGGTTGGATTCGAACCGGCAGCTGAAACAAAATACCCAAAGACGGCAAACGTTGTGCCAGCTGAGCCACGAAATCGCACTGGAGGCGCTTGAGGCGTTTCTGTTGTGAAATCTAGTTCAATCGAAGCCCAGACTTATAAAAAGTGGGTGTCTTCTAAATGGGTGCAGCTTGTAAACGTCCGAATGTAGTTATGTATTTGCTGGGTCACACGCCCTTTCCATAATCTTTGTCTGTATAGGTTAGTGTAGTTGACGCGCGAACAGCACCAGAACAGCGAAGAAGATTAAAATTACTATGGCGAACCGTCGGTGCGCTGTTTCAGGAAAGAGTCGAAGCTGAGTAAAAATACGCTGACCGCTAATCCGTCCATGGATGACGTGTTTCGAAAAACATGTAAGTTTCAAACGTCTCCACAGTAGTGGTCAACCTAAAATAACCACTAGCTAAGAAGTCGAGTGCCGCTGGAGAGCGATCGAATTGAAGCCCAATATTTTCAATTGATTTGTGGGACAAAATAGTGGCCCAAACATGATTGTGACAAAACCTGTCCAGCTGGAGCCGGTAAAATTTGTTTGTTAAGTTACAACATGGAGGTCATTGCTGGCAAGCAGTATACTTTAACTGTCACACACAGCTTACTTCTTGCAGTTTGTCTCTTATAGTCACGTATGTGCGTCCGATGTGTAGCATTTCGTTGTGTTTCAGAGTGGCCTTTTCGATTTTATTCTCAACCGATCTGATGGCTTGCATGATAGGACCGTGACCCAACTGCGTATGACGAATCTGCTCAGAATGCAACCGTAACATGTTCAGCTCGGTCGTCAATTTACTATTTCTAGTCTCTTTCAATCTAGTGGGAAAAAGAATAGCAACGTTACTCCATAACAATGTGTTAAACGAAGTGCTTTTCAAATGTCCCCTACAGCTTGGTTTGATCTACTGTCTCTAAACAAAGATAAGTGATAATCATACAGTGGCCAGTACTAATACACGAGTTCAGAATTAAGTTTCTACTGAAGCCAATAAAAAGAATTCTTGAGCTGAAAGTAGTCTTCTTCGGCCTAGACGTTTTTTTGCGGACTTTTTGTTGATATGATTTATCGTCATGAGTTCCGGAGAGTCAGTGTAATAACTGATATAATGAGATGCTATTTGTTTAAATAACGTTATTCTAGTGGTACAACACACGACTTGCTTTTGTGTCCATCGTTGGAAATTTTCTCGGAATAATGTATACAACATTATTTGTCATGTGGAGATCTAACGCATGAGAAATTTAGCGCATAACCTTGTTGAGTAATACACTCCATCTTTGTATGGTTGAGCCTAATGGTTAAATTTTAGGCACAAACAATCGTAAAACGGCCGTCAGCATGACTAGATGATGCTGTGGCTTCAGCTGTCGCCCACCACAACACTGACTAAAAATATTGTGACTTAATCTGACAATAAATACGTTCTATAACCAAATAGCTAATGAGCTTACAACTTTTCGGCTGTACCAGAAACAAAATAATTGACCGAAAACGGGCTTGAACCGGGCAGTTCACAAATGTGCCTCGGAATTTGGATACATGGATTGTCTCGCACTTGATTACCGTGACGAATAAATCAGAATGAAAGTGGTCTGAGAGACACTAATAATCTCAGTTCATCAGAAAACCATGCTCTTTTTGTAGGGAACCATCAGTGTTTACACTAACAATTTTCATTGAGCGGCAAGGTCGTTACGTTTTGATCGACCTTTTCGTTACTAATTTCCACAACCATAACCTGAGCAGTTTTGGCTGCTTAATTTGGACGCGTGTTCAAGCAATTTTTTGTAGTCACCAGTCCTTGCAGACAAATTCAGTGTAGCAGGTGATCATTATTTTTGTTTTACTGGAGCTGATCAACGACATTCCGCTTCCAGAAGCCTGAGTGTGAGCTCTGATTAGCTAGGGCTTCTTTTTACTCAGGAAACCGATCCAGTCCAGTCTGATTACACGGACCACTTCATAATGATATACGTCTAAGGGACACTGGCAGGCCATCGGCCCAGCCATATTGCTGATAAGAAACTGTCGAGTCCGTAGCCACCACCTCTAGGTGAAGTAGTCAATCGCTGTCATTACTACTTGATCAAAGAAAACGTTTCAAGAACTGCCTAACGAAGTTAACTCGCTACTAATTCGAAGAACAAAATACCACTCAATGACCAATCTAGTCAACTCAAGTCAATAAAAACTTTTGTGCACTCCGAGAGATGAATGTTTGGCTTTTTTACACATGCACCTCTTCAGCAAATAAAGGACAATTAACTAAGTATACTTAGGTCACAAAGTGGTGGATATACCTCCTGAACCTCGAGGAGAAGTTAAGGAAGTTGGTCACAGTCAGTATCGGTTGTGAGAAACTGCACCAATTTTGTTTTGAGGTTAATTCAAGAGTACAGGGGTTTGGTTTATGTGGAGGTCGAGCAAAATGAAGGATGATGGAGGGTCAGTAAGATTGGATGCCTGCAGATAAGTGTTTTTGCCGGGATCCAGTGGGAGATGTTGGATTACGTTTAGAGAGATCCGAATGACAGGACTGGACTGTGTGAGGTAGGAGTTTTACTGGTGTTCACACGTTGTGAGATGTTGAGAAACACTGGAACCAGTGAGTTGTTTAGGGGTGGCTGGTACTGCAACGGGATACATGTTGTAGGGATGTGGCAAAGGATTGTAGTCTTTTGACAACAAACCAAGAAGCTCTAGAACCGGTGAGGTGTTTACGGGTGAGTGTCACTGCAACGGGATGATTGCTGTATGGACGTGACAAAAGTAACAATCTTGACAACAAACCAAGGAGAACAACTGGTGAGCATTACATCCATTGGAGAAGCAGACTTGGTCGGATAAATCGATTAACCAAATATTGTGAAAGTGAGAAAGGATTTAAACATCCAACATTAAACAAGATTTTTCGGATCTTGATGAGAAAAGTCAATAACGTGAAGTAGCTGTCATGCTGCCACTCATAGAAATCCCCGAAATGTTTGCAATAAAACAATAGAGACAAGGGTCCATCATTTACATTAACGGAGGAGCAAGCACTAGAGAGTTTCTAATAGTGATTCTTTTTCATAAGCGAAAACAAAATGTTTACACATTTGGACTTGCCAAAAAGCAGACTGTGTGACTCTGATTAACTTGTTAGCTCGGATAAAGTGTCTAGGAAGGCGGGAGAAGAAAAGCTAGTTAGTTATTTGATGTTCAGTGCCACGTCATTTGCCTGTCTGATTAAGAACGTTTGTTGACCAGCATGGATACAATACAACTTGCAGATAAGGAAAAGAATAGGACTGCACCATGTAGAGTACTAGAACCGGTGGTGAATGACAATGAGACCTGAACACCAAGTTGAGTAAACTGAATTGTTCACTTGGTTTCTCGCTGTTTTACAACCGGCTGCAAAGAGATTGGTGAGAAAGTCTATGGAAAGAGGCATTCACCTAACCGAATCACATTGAGAGTCACACCAGTGACGTAAATTGGGTGACACAGTACGTGTGAGGAACTAAGACCACTCTTGAATGACGAAACTTCTAATTTTGATATCTGTGACTAACCCGTATTTCTGTTGTTGAACCTAATTGTCTCGTATTAATATGTATTTGATAACCTTTGCAACTGTACTGGACTGATAATGAAATATCAAAAACAGTTATTCACCACATCTTATCTTCTATGACTCACGAGTTATCACCCAATGTACAAGACCATTTGTTTCGTTACAGGTAGATTCTAGAACAGGAGTTCAGAAAAATCAACTCCGGGGCCAATAACAAGAACGGTGCAAAGTTTTCGATGTATACTGAAAACTATGCGCATAGAGCAAAGTAGTTTCAAGTGCATGAGTGAGTGAGTGGTGATCAGTTAGTGCACATAAGAAAAAAAACAACGTAGTTGAATGTTCGGCAAACCTGGAAGTGATATATGATCAACTATGTGTATGCATCTATGCTTGCAACATTTACTGCTGCCTTGATATTTTGTTTTCAACCACTTGTGTCTTTGTAGTATTGCATGCAGGTGGTGGAACCACTTCATAAACAACGATAGTTTTTGTCAATACGGTTTAGAAAGAGCCAAGTCTAACAATCTGATTTCAGTGTTGATCTCTTTAGACGACGTTCACTAGTTCAGGCAAATTTTAGAAATGTCTTCCTATCACTTGCTTTTCGTATGATTAACGTTGTGATAGAAGCGGCAGCTGGTTGGTAAGTATATGGAGTGAGTTTTACAGGTGAAGACTGGCGTCAATAGTACTCAGTAAGTTATTTCTGGATCCTTGTTAACGGGCATATAGATGATAAGTACCAGTAGTTGGAGAAGCTGAGTGAACGGATACAAGTTTAAAGCAAATGGTGCATCTGTTGTGTGGACATGTGTTTCCAGTGATTTTGCAACCATTCCGTTGTCTACTTTCGTTAGGGCAGCTAACGTTGGGAACAGAATTCTCATGAAGCTGTTTTACAAAACCGATTTCACAAAAAAACCATCGGTCATCATGTTATCTTCAATGATATGTGGTTTTGTTATATCGGTACCCAATACAAAAAAACAGAATTCACCATTCTGTCTTGTTTATTTCGCTTTCTAAATGAAAGATACTGTCCGGTTCTGCAAACCTTTATCAGGCAGGATCGTTTGATTGGGGATTACCAGAAAAAACACAAGTTGCTTTTGACCTTTAGTTGCTTTCACTTTAAAACGACGAATTTGTGAAAATTTAGCACCAAGTTCGATGGGATTTGTCTTTAGAATTTAAAAAACCGTTTCTCTTCAGAAATCTAAGATCTTTCTAAATCGAATAATGTTTGAAATAAGCTTTTCCCGAAATGAACTTGAAAAGACAAGCTAGTAGTGGTATATTGTACAATCTTTGTTTGAACTGATTTCGTTGCATCTTATCAAGTAAATAGTGCAGGAATGGAAATTATAAAATATGCATAAAACTGAAATTTGTGAGAATGAGACCAAAGGTCATCTACAGAAGACACCGGCTTCGTCCATTGCGCGTCATCTGCTTGAGACAAATCACGAGACTGGCAATCCGTCGGCATTCTCAGTTATTTTCATGCACCGGAATAAACGCTTACTTCACTTTGCCCAGGCAATTACTATTAAACGTCTGAAGCCCCCACTGTGTGTGCAAAAGGACCTGTTTATTAAATTAGCACTACTTTGGTAATGTTAGTGAATTTCCTCTTCTTTTCCTCATACACACTCCGCAATTCACAATTTT